>BMAO01030199.1:0-13917 GCA_019973975.1 Trichonephila clavata
AATTGTATCCTGCAGAGTGAGTTACAATTTTTCAGAAAAATTTTCCTCCTTTTATTTACAAAGACTTAGTATATCATTTGCCTATATATTTAATAAAACTATGATATATGGTTAAAATATCAAACTCAAACTTCATATAAATCACGAGTATTTTTAGTACTATTTATGATTTTAATATATTACGAAGGTCCTTATGTAGAATATATTCTATTGCTTTTAGAAAATAGAAAATGCGTGTATAAGGTGTAAACATTACGATTGCGCAAAATTTCAACGATTTTTAAAGATGCAAAATCTGTAATATGCTTCATTTTATTTTATTTTTATAATTCAATAATTCAATCTGTGCTGTATTAGCAATGAAAATTTCTTGCAACTCTTTATTTGTTTCGGCAAATTCCTTCCAATATATTTTATGTTAGAAAAGTTTAAATAAAAGTATATTATTTTTAATATTTTGATGAACATTTATGGTAAGTAAATATTTTATTCATTAGTTACGAAAGTCTAAATAAAAACTCGTATTATTGCTGTAGATCCTTTTATTTGCAAGTTTAGTGCGTAACACATGAATCTATTTCGATGTAGTCTCCATGAAAAGCAATGCACCTGTTTCAGCGTATCTGTCACTCCTTGAAAACATGTTCAAACTTATCCTTTGAAAACATCTTAAAAGCCACCTATAAAACTTTTATAGCCATTTTCCCTCTGTGAAAATGGCTACTTTTGTCCTTCTTAGTTAGTGAGAATTAAATAATTAGCGAGGTCCAGTATAGCGCAACTTAATATGATTTTACTTAAAATAATTTGCAGATATTTCGAGCAAATAGGAATGAAATAAAAGAGAAAATGTATAGATAACCAATGGTATTTTAAATTAACATTATGTATCTGATCGTTTTATTGTTATTTAAATATCATAATAGAAACAACAGGGCTAATAGTTTAATGATAGTCGTCACGTGCATCTGATTCTCTCACTTAAAATCTATGTAACTTGATATTAATACATGAAAAAAAATATCAAATATTTGTTTTATTAAAAAACTCAAATGAAATTTAAAAGATATTAGTTAAAAACTATTCAGAAATTTAACAAATTTAAACACATAAAATATTTTTTAAAATTATAAATGTATAAGCTATGCATAAAAGTTGATACAACGGAAACAAATTATTGCTTGGCTCACCTATATCTACGTATCTTATGTCGTTTAACATTTTTTTTCTATTATTATTGTATAGGTTTTCCGTTACCAGTTAATTTACAAGCAAATATATATAACAGACAGAATTAAATAAATTCCAGTTAAAAAGGTTATATAGATAATTCCAGAAAGCTATGATAACCTATTTATATCGGCGAAGTTTCTGTGTTCAGTTAAATAGAACATTTTACTAAAATCGAAATTTTTATATGAATGCATAGTTTGAGAGAGTGTTGGAATTACTTCTTCTTCCAAGCTTTTGATCAATTATGATTTACTTATATATTCCCCATGCTCTTTTAATCCACAGCTTGATAATACAGGGGATTGTGACTGAAAAATGTATTCCCAGAACTCATAAATGATAATTTTTTTTCAGCAATCACATGATAATATTCTGTTTATACAAATGACAAATATAAATATTTTGGCAAATTTTTAATTTACAAATTCTAAGATCTAATCTTATTTACAATATACGCAATTTTAATTAAAAGTAATCAACATGAAATTTTTTTTTTTTTTCTTAAATGTCAAACTTTTAATGTTTGTGATGTGATTCTATAAGGAATTTTTTTTTCGAATTTCATAAAATATTTGCTAAATAAAATTTGATTGAGAAGAAATAACAGTTATTCAATTTACTACAAGATAAAATGCAGGAATTAAATTATAATAAGTGTACTAAAAGATATTAATACTCGTTATATCTGAAAAAGATAAAAATTATCCAAAAGAGACAATGCTACGTAGTTATAAAATATCTTAACAAATTTCCCACTAACAACAGTATGTTTGTTTATAAGGGATAAAATCCAAAAAATAAGGATATTTATTTAAAATTATGTTACGGTAAACATAAATTTGAAATCTCTGACACCAAAACTTTACAGAAAAAAATTTTACACAAAAATTACTCCTGTGTTATTTGGATGTATTTTTAAAATTTTGCAATTGCTTAAACATTAAATTCTTCTTATTCACTGAAACCATTGTAAATACTTAAATGCAAGAAAAGTTCTATCAAACTCAAATGCAGCAACATATTTTAAATAATCTCATAACTGCTTGACTGAGCCTGTCTTTAGAATTAAAATAATCATTGAGACCTAAAAATCAATTAAAAACCTGAAAGATAAAAACACATCGATAGTTTTTGCATTTGTTTGAGGACAACCGGGCGTTTTTAGAAATAAAGTGCCAATTTCCTTTCAAAGGCTGCCACCAAGCGTTCGATTCTTAAAACTTTTTAAAAGAATATTACGATAGAAAGAACAGTGGTGGCTTGGAACCAAGAATGTTTCATTTCAAATAAAGGGAGCTTAACAAAGAATTTTTTCATCTATTAATAGTAGATTGTCATGCCATCATTTTTATACTAATTACAAACCAACCCAACTTCTCGCTGGTCATGGTAACTTTAAAGGTTACTTAAACAAATTTAACTTGGCTCCGTCATCTTCCTACTATGGAGATGTTGGTGACGAGGAAAATGTAGAACATGCACTCCATCTGTGTGGTCCAAGATTGACAGAAAAAGAAAGATTCTGAGAATTGCTCTCAAGGGCATTAATATAAATTGTTCTCAAGATTTTCAGCTACTTATTTTACCTAGAAGTGATCTTGAAAATTTCTGTAAATTCATTGTAAATATTATAAATCCTACATGACTTTTAAATTTTCTTTCCTTTTTTTCCCCTTTTGTAATGCGTTTCATTCTTCTGGGATATTTTGATACTTTGTGGTGCACGGGGTTTAAAAATGTTTTTAATGAAAAAAGTTATAATTAAAACTGTGCAGGTTAAAGAAGTTGAGATGTCATTGCTACTTAATAAAAGTAGACGACTAAATCAAAAAAGCAATATTTAATAGATCATTAGAATTTATAAAGCATAATTTATAAAATGCATATTATTATATACACCGAATAAGAAATATAAACCTACTAGAGTATAATAAATCAAAAATATTCAGTATAAATAAACAAAAGAGGAGTCAAATGCTGACAATAAATTTTATATTTTTTCTTATGCGGAAATATTTCTCGAAAGGATAAAATTTATTTTTCTTTATGACAGCTTCTAGGGAATACAATTTTTACTGTATTTGAATAAGTATTCTTACCTACCATATAGAATTGCAACTTGCTTCGAAAAACTAATTCAGTTCTTACTCTTTCAAGTTTTGTACATTCTAATATTTTCTACAACGCTTTACTTGAGTCTTGAATATATCTATAGAAAATTGTTCAAAAATATTCTAAATTTAATATATATATAACTTTTCCAAGTTTGAAAGAATCAGATTAATTATAATGAAATTTTTCAAAAAAAATATTGATTATGTTATGAATCATTGAGTTATCTTTGATTTAAAACAATATCTTAATGTAATAAGGAATTAAGGTGTACAGAGAAATTAAACAGTAATTAGTATATTCATGTTTTGCTTACGCTACACATAAGGATAATAATTAACGTTACTTAACATAAATTGTGTCTCAGAGATTTCAATAAATTTAATGGTTTTATTAATAAAAGATTGATTTAAACTATATTTAAAAGCAATCATTTCTATCTGCACAATATATTGTTTCATAAATACAACTAATACATGCCCTTATTTCATTAAACATCTTTGAAAATTGTTAGAACAAAGCCTACGACTTTTAACACTTATACTAATTCTTATGCAAAATATATGGACTATATTAATCGTCTTTCATGTGAATATAAATTAGATTTTTAATCCAGCTGCATTTTATTTCGTCAAAAATGGCATGGTTAATGAAATTTTTACCCCAGTGGTTTTTCTGGATATTAAAGTTTAATTTGCTTATATACTTAATCACATACCATAAAATTAATTCAATTTCTTGAATATATCAAAAGCTGAAAGTATATACGTTTTATAAAAAAGGCTTTATTTGTTTGAATATCCCTACATTGCTTTTAAAACTGGGCAACAAACTTGGTAGCATAAAAATCCGGTGTATAACGTGTGCCTATACTTTTAAGCTGCATTTTTTTAATTCTTAGATATATTGAAACCTGAAATGTAAGTGTGCAATGCTCTATTTCTTGAAGTCATTTATTCGGGGTATTATCCCAAGCTTTTGAAAAAAATAGTACAATTTTAGAACTACAGTTCTTAAAGAGCATTAGGTATATTATTTTTCTTTCTTCGATACATTTAGAAGTCTAATTTTTGTTATGCTCATCTCTTTTTTTCCCTTTTCATTTTTAAAGTTATCCTTGCTATATCCGGTGTATAAAACGCACCAGTACATTTTAATCTTGATTTTTTCCGTGTTATTACCGAGATTTTACGGTAATTACATTTCAGTTATACCTGGAGCCCGCAAAGAAGCTCTTATCAGTAGTACTGGATAAATGCTTGGAATGCAATGCAAATTTAATATATTAAAAGCAGACTAAATGTCAAATATTTTAGTGTTCCTCAATTTATTAACTCAAGCTATTTTAATCTATAAAAACCTAGTAACTTTACCACTTCATTTAACACGCGCAATATTTAACTCACAAAGTTTAAAAAAAGATATGCTAATATGTGACGAAAAGTAGTCTTGTTATTTAACTTACTACGTGACTGATTTGTATTTTATTGACATTTTATTCTTAGTACTATATTTAAAATTCGAAGTGTTTTTTTAATGCAAAAGTATATTTTTATAAAATGTATACCTTTAATAAAGTATCATTTAAGATTATTCCTCTTGAGCATAATACACATAAATATTGATTACTTTCAAATAAAATATTTCAATCAGTTTTCAACAATAGTGCATGCAATATTTTTAAATAAATTTAAGCAATTTAAGTTTAAATTTACCATTCATTTTACGAAATGGCAATTTCCTTTAAGCTTAACAAATGTATTTTTACAAAAAAATTAATCGCTTCATTTTTTTTTATTTTAAGTGTGATTTATGTATTTATGGTAACAAAAAAAATTTTAGAAAACATATTTTTTACTGCCATTATTTGGGCTTCCAAATTTATTAAGGAAGGTTCTCGGAAAGGCATTCTTATTTTAATAAATTGTGCATTATCATGAAGCACAACTATGTGGAAAATGATGAGTTTTGTAAACAGCCATCAAGTACAAAATGACCCATTTATTAAAAAAACGATATTAATGATTTATAAACAATACAACATATACCCTTACAGATAATTCTTTCAAAAAATAAAATTGTCAAAATCCTCTTATGAGAGGTTTCCGGATGGAATTAAGAAACAAAATAAAGCTCTGAGAACTTGCTAAATACTTGAGAATTTAAAATGCATTTTAACAGAAACGCATTTTAGCTTGTAACTCTGAAGGAGAACTGTTGAAGATATTCCAGGACTATAATAACTTTTGATTAACTTACTCACATAACAAAAAAAGAAGTAAAAATAGATTTTCTTGAAAATTATAACTCAATTTTTTTTATGTATTTTAAGTAAAATTCAGCAGATTCTTTATGTAACGAAGTTGCTTAGGTCCAAAAGAAAGTTCGTCCTGGAGAAAAAATTCGTCAAATAGAAATTAATCTTTTTAATATATTTTTAAACCATTTAAAAATTTAAAAATTCCTAAACATTATATATTAATAAAAAAATAATTATTCGCACTTTTTTATAAATTAGTTATTTAATTATATTTATATATTACTCATAAAAAAAGCTTGAAAGAAACAAAAAAAACATTGTCCAGAAATACACTGTAAAAAATTTCAACTTAAAAAAATTGTATTAAAATTGTTAGATTTTAAGGAAATTTTCTAATTTTATGCCTATAAGTAAATTTAAACATGCGTTACTATATAACTATTAATTTTAAGCATACATTACCACATGCGTCCTTAAATTAATTGCTGATAAAATCTGCTAATTTTGTTTGAGACTTTTGTTTGAAAAATTGCACCAATTTTATTTCTCTTGGTGAATTAGGCAGCTAGTGTGTAATACTATTTCAAGATCATTGATCCCCATTAAATGCGTTAAAAGAGAAAATAAATTGAAATGTTCAGAAATATTTTAAATATGCGGGAAAAATTGAATAGCAAGAGGAAAAGTTCATTAAGTACAATGTTCTCTTCGGTATTTGAGGGTATTTTACGAAGAAAATAATAAAATATTCTTTGTTCCATGAAAACGTTCGCAAAGTAGAGAGATTCTTAAAATAGAGGTCTTAAAATGGAAGTCGGATTGTTGTTTATATTCAAAGGTTAAAAAAATAAACGTCATACTGTACAAATCGGGATACATAAATTCAATTTAAAATATAATCAACAAAAAAGTAAAAGGTTCAAGCCAACATTAAAAACCTTACAGTCACAAAATTGTACAAATATTTTATCATTGTGTCATGAATTCGAAACGTTCAAGTGTTTCTATTTTTGTACACTCGACTTGCATTGAAATAATAGCACAACAACAAAGTCCCTACGAACCTTTTAGAAATATTGCAACGAGTACCCGAAAAGTAACAAAAAACAGATTCTTCTAATAAGAACAGAGTAATAAACAGTTCCTTGGACATCAGCGAAAGAAAGTTTGGTAACTTTTCCTGCTCGTACCCTACGAAGATTTGTATGTATCTTAATCTCCCCTAAAGAGTCTGTAACCACATCGATTCGGTGGGTTCATCTCATCGCCCCAGGCATGCCTCACATAAAAATGGATATTGTTGATTATATATATATTGTTTTCTGCATTCACTAGTTGCGCCCGGTGTTCGGGGAAAGGGATTTCCTCGATACACAACGAAGAAGGATGGAGAACCGAAAGGATTATTATCATCGGGATGGGAGTTAATGAAGAAGATTCCGCGTGATTTATAGGGCAACTCCAATCACTCTCTCAGTAGGGCCCATACACAAAATATCGATGATTTAGTAGGTGGAAGATGAATGGTCTGTTGGAGAGTTTTATTTATGAAATTATATTCATAGAACATTTGATGGGGAAAGAGCGTGATCTTTATTGTACAACACAAAACAAGATTGTTTCTGATTAAAATTGATTTTAGATATGCCTATTGATCCTTCTATTTCATTACGTATTTTATATGAATTACTGTTTAAGCAAATGTAACTTATATTTCTACGTAAACATATCTAACATACAATTAACGCTGTAAACTTATAACATATACACGCAATATATGCCTGAAAAATGACATTTTAAAGGTAAAATACATGAAATTTTATAGGTAAAAGTATCGTATTATATTTGTGTAAAGGGTGATGTACATTCTGAGTTTTAAATCATTTATGGCATATACTTGTTTGAGTAATATTAGGAAAATGCTTATGTAAGAAGGATTAGTATGTATTTTAATTACAACCCTTTTAATCATAAATGTGCTTGATGTTAGAAACTCGTGTTGAAGTTATCCAGTAGCACACACTATATAATATATGTCTTGGTTTGTATTGAATATATATATATATATATGTATATAGAAATCGTTATAGGTCTTCATTTTGGTCCAAAGACTCTTTTGATATCTTCAATTTTAACAGCTCTACACCTGTGTTTTTTGTTTTGTCTGTTTTCATCTAATTTTAGTGCAACATTCTTATTCACCATTTAATCTCTACACATGTTACTTAAAATCTAATTTCTTTCTTTTTAGCTTTGTAGGACATACAATTTTGTCTCTTATTATTTTATTTTATATATATAAATGTATATGCATGCAAATATATGCGTGTGTGTGTGTTCAAACATGTTGAAGTATATAGAATATTTTTTCAAGTATATGAACTTATTTTTAAAAATAAATTGTTTAGGAAATAATTACCAAATAAATCTGAGTCCTTGCTATATGCATCATAAGCAGCATTATTTTTTATTACCAATTTCAGGATGAAAATTTTGTTCACTATAAGCCTTTCTAACTTTACATAATGAAGTGCTTTGAATTTTGCTTCATCGCTTAATTTTTTAAGTATAAATTTTGAGATTAATTTAGCCAACTGCCATTGTAAATATAATGTACCGAAATTTTTGAGTTATTTACAATTACTTGAAAAAAAACCTTTACTTGATTTTATTCTATTGAGAACTATTGTTTCGTATTATTTAGGGGCAAAATCATATCCTTTCATTACATAACCAATTATCGCATAGAAAAGCTCCCAAAAATTACATAAAGATTTAAAAAATAAATATCTATTGCAGCAATAAACTTTTTTTTCTAATGTGGCTGCGTATTGTGGTATTTTTTATCTTTACAAGACCTAGTTCATTCCCCAAGAGCTGGTATCACTTTTAAGTGCGGCACCATATAGGCGATACCAATTACCGCAGGTAATTTTGACACCCATTTTCCTTCCCATATGGATGCACCTGAGCTCTGACGATGCGAAATTGAACTTAGGAATTGATTTTGCCGAGAGCACACAAGCCAATGGGGCACTTCAAGAGATTTTTTACATGCCGCATAATCATATGTCATGGCCGCTGTCGATTTTCTGCATCATGAAAATCCACATACTTAGGCCGGGGACGAACCCGCAACCTTAGGTGCAAAAGACCTGTGACAAAGCAACCACGCTTTTAATTGGTACCAATAAACTCAGAACGTTCAAGCATTGAGCTTTTATAGATTATCTGGATAAACATAAATACAAGATAAATAAACTTCAATAATTCATAAATCAGCATTCTCAAAAAATGAAGTATGATTTCAACATTAAACAAGGGGTGATCAAATGAAAAGGTACGAACGACACGGTGGTACAAATATAGACTTTATTCAAAATATACACCATAGGCCTGAGCACAACGATCCCACTGATGAACAAGCCGCAGGATTTCTTGTTCCCAGAATTCCTGTGGCTGTGACGAGACCCAGTCCTTCACAGTGTCCTTGAGTACGTCGTCCGAGTTGAAGCGCTTTCCTTTCAGGTGTTTCTTCAGTGGATCAAACACATGGAAATCGCAGGGTGACATGTCCGGACTGTAGGACGGATGGCCCAACGTCTCCCATTGGAATTTGTCCAGTTCCATTTGTGTGACTCTGGAGACGTGTGGACGCGCGTTATCATGGAGCAGAACCACACCTCCGTGAGCAGCTCCGGTCTTTTGTTCTTGATGGACCTGCGTAGGCGTCGGAGTGTCTCACAGTACACATCGGAGTTAATGCTTTTTTCTGTGCTCGAGTAATTCTGTGCTCGCATCATTTGGACGCCGCTTTTTAATAAGAGTCTTTGCTCTCTCCTGCGCATGCGCGGGCACCCGCGCATGATCCGATCCCAGTCAGAGTCTTCAATGGCATCCCGAGATGTCTCGCTACATTCTCCCTTGGCGGAATATGCAAATATTTAACTGTTTCATTTTTATGTCGTTTCGTACCTTTTCATTTGATCACCCCTTGTATTAAATAACATTATGCTATTATTAACACTTAATGAAAAATAATTCAGAAAAAAAAGGGAAAAAGACCAGAATTTACACACATTGCAATAAACATTTTATCTGAAGAACCACTATAAAAACTACAATATACATTTTCTTTAGAAAGAACATTTTGAAATATTCTATATCAATATTCATAATGATCACATCCTGTCTAATATAGAAATCTAAACATTTCTTAATTAATTCTTTTAAAATATTCCCAAATGTGTGGTAAAACATACATCTTACATAAGATTCATTAATTAAAGTTTCCTTCTAGCAGTTTAGTTTTCAAATTTCATCCAAGCTTCACTTTTACTTAATTTTAATTAACATTGGTTACATCTTAGATTCAACAGTTAAGAGAGTTTATAAAGTTACCAAGAATATCATGAAATATAGGCTCTTTAAATTGATCGATATCGGTAGTCAAAAATGCTTTAATGGAGTTTGCTACTAATGTTGAACTTATTCACATTTCTGTAGTATCGCTTTTCCTATCTAAGCTTCCGAAACTAATACATCACAGGTAAAGGATAAAGTTACTTCCCTTTTCAGAAAGTTTCTTAACTTATACTTTCAACGAAATATTATGCCTTGCCCTTAATAAGTAGGGAAATCAAGACAAACTATTTATTTCTAAACAGTAAAATGGCGAAATTATTAAAATAAATTATTGGAAATATTGGTTACATTATTTGTTAAATCTTTATAGAAATCTCAATTAAAGTGCTTTGCTTAAAAATTTATTTCTCATCTTGCAGAAAACAAAATAGACGAAATTAGAAAAAAAAAAGTATTTTATTCTAAAATATTTTTCACTGTTTCATTTATTCATAATTATTCATAATCTAATCATACACACGCATCGAAAATTTTCCTTATAAAATAAAGAAACAGAAAATGTGCATATTTTATTAACTTTACTTCGTATATTTCACAAAAAGTATCTTCTTTTTAAGTTGAATATTTTAATATAAATTATATTATATCTTTATCTAACCGAGGCTCATAATATCTACTCGTATGTAACTGAAAATTAATTATTTCGTAAACTAAATATTACATGCAAAATGTTAATGTCAGAAACAGTATTATTCATTTCTTGGTTACTTCGTCTAACAATATGTCGGATGAATTAAACTGGATATTTTATTGCAGAAAAATAAAAATTCATTAAACAACTGTACGAGTTTTATTAATAAATTATGAGGAATAAAATATAAATTCGCTTCTGCTTTTAGAGGTTCATTTAAATTTATATTAAGTTTAAAAGAGCTACATTGTAATACTATAGAATATAATTCAACGAATTAAGCATTTATATTTCAATTCAATGCATTTAATAAGGTACAAATAAGGAGAAAAAAAGCGAAGGGAAAAATTTTATCAGTTTATTTTTCCATCCATGTAATTTGGGAGAAAAAAGGTAATATTTTAGTTATTCTTAAAAATAATTTATTTTAGTAATAAAGTTTTGAGAATATTCAAATTGTCAGCTATCGGCTACAAAATGAAAGATGCGTTATTTTAAATTAAATAAATTCTTATCTGAAATATATACAGTTTAAACAATTAGAATAGACTTGTAGAATTAAAAATATTAGTACATGCTCGTCTTATTTCTCTTTCTCAGTATGTGTATATATATGTGTGTGTGTGTGTGTGTGTGTGTGTGTGTGTGTGTGAGTGAGTGAGTGATTTTGGGGTTTATTGGCGCAAGAGCCGATTTCGGCTATACTGCGCCAAACATTTGTTTAATATCTGGGGTCTAGACGGGAAGAGAGCAGAAAGAATGAATTGAATGACAAGAAAGAGGTCGAAAATAGAGAAGGATCACTAGGGTACCCCGGGTTCGTGAAGCCCGTGTTTACCAAGATAGTAAACCCGTGGGAAAAGGAAAAGATCACTAGGGCACCTCGGGATTGTGACACCGTACTCACCTAAAGAAGGTGAGCCCCCTGAGGGTGTGTGTGTGTGTGTGTGTGTGTGTGTGTGTGTGTTTAAACCTGCAATCCTGGTTCCAGGAGTTTGCTCTAGTATTTCTGTGGCTAAATCTATGTGTGTGTGTGTGTGTGTGTGTGTGTGTGTGTGTGTGTGTGTGTGTGTGTGTGTGTGTGTGTGTGTGTGTGTGTGTGTGTGTGTGTGTGTGTGTGCTACCGTTAAACTATTTTATAGATGAAAAATTTCATACTTTATCTAGTTATTCTAGGAAATAGCTAGTTATTCTGTAAAATAACTAATGATAGACAGTTAAAATGAAAAATAAACAATTTTAAAGTAATTTTATAAACTTATCTAACATAAATACCTAATAACTCTAGAAAAATACATTGTATCCCTATTGTGGATGATTATTTGAAAAATAATAAAGAAAAGCAAATGATATAACTTATTATTGCTCATATTGCTAACATTAGTTAAATAGAAAGAAGAATATGCTTTGCATCTGTTACTGGCACAATTAACTTTTCTACTCCTTGAACTTCAAGGATGCTGAAGTAACCAATAGTGACGTGGTACTTTTTACAGTGTTGCTTTAGCACTTTTTACTGCTGTTAACAAAGTTAATATTTTTTCACGAGTAAGTGTAGCCTTTTTCCCTTTGACTCACGCTTATTTTATAAATATTCAAATCTGTCGCTTTGAAACTTTTTTATTTTCAGGTTAGTTTTCCATTCTTGCAGAAGTCATTGCTTAAAAAAGGTTGCAAAACATATTTGTTTAATAATCCAAACGTAAGTCGATAACATATACACACGGCCTAAATTAACGTTTAAAAGCAACGGAATGAAGCGTACACACTCGTCACTACAAAGAAGCTGAAAGTGGTTCAAACTGGTTAAATGCAGCTAAAATCGGTTCGTAGAACTTTCAAATGCTACATTTCATATTTTAACGATCAGTAATCGTTATTCTATAGAATACCTAGTTAAATCGTAGAATTTAATAATTTTATATACTTTTAAATGAATTGTCCAGTTATTTCATAAAATACCTAGTTTTCTATGAAATAGTGGAGTGGATTTCCATTTAACGGTAACATATATATATATATATATATATATTTTGACAATACTGGATTTTGTAATTAAAATTATTAGCAAGTATACATCACATAAATCAAACTAAATGCATTTTAGAAAAATTTCCATTTATATATAAGGAAATTCATAGCATATAAATGTTATTGGTCGGAGAATTGCTCTGATTATGAAATGCCTGATTATTTCATGAGACATTAACATTTCATGATATGAGCATTTAAATAGTCAAAGATCAGACATGCATACACATGTCTTTAGGTCATTTACATGCACATATTTCGTGCATAACAATGGTTCACCAAATGCCAGAAGGGTCCCTCACACTCAGAAGCTAATCGTTATTAGTCATTTAATGAATACCAATTCCTAATCGAGTGTGTACATAAAATGTTTATCTGGTATAAAATGGTAGTTTCTTTATTTAGTGTTTAACTGATAATTTATCAAAACAATGCTTGTCCGAAATAAGTATGAGTAAAAATGATTAATTAAAAAGGACGTTACACTTTTCAAATATTTATACCTACCAACAGTACTTACGTATTCAGGAAAAAATAACATTTTAACTTTATATGTAGAGATTCTAAAGTGGTTTGTAAAGATTTTAATATTAAATGCCATTATGATGCAACTCAAGGAAAATTAGGACAAATATGTAGGGAAGTTTTGTGAGGATAAATAGTAAGAATAAAATTTGAACGATCTGGTTAATGTAAAAAGTTATCAAGTTCCTTCCAAAAAGAATATATTAAAAAGCATATTTGTCAAACTGGTGTTATTGAATGTTATTCTTAATTGAAAATAAGTGAATTGCTTATGGAGATTGTTTCAATTCATGGCACAGACATGGGGATTAATATTTCTAAAACAACGATGGATTCTTAATAAATATACTTTATCATTACTTTGACAAGTTTTTATGTAACAACTGATGGTGCTCCTGATTTTCTAATTTTGTATTTGTAATAGGCTTCATTACTATATTAAATTAAAATGGCTAATTATTTTTGAAAATATTGTCATTCATAAATAAATATTTATAAAGCGTGTGTTAATTTATTCAAACATCTAAGTTAATTCCATCATGTTTGTTCAAAATTTAGATAAAATACAGTATTTACTTTTTTATATTTAAGAACTAAGAAAGAATAAATCAATAAATGTATTTTTGATTTCCATTTTTGGTTCTATCATTATCATTTCATGCTAAATTCTTAACTCATCTCCGTTGGAAGCCATTTCATG
>BMAO01030201.1:0-45805 GCA_019973975.1 Trichonephila clavata
CCACCCATCAGTAGCAAGTATTTTATAAAGCATTTTCAAGATTTTTAATTTATTTCCGTTTTTATGTAACTAAATATTTTTAGATGCAGCAAAATTATTTAAAATAAAATGATAATAATGTTATATTAAGATGAGGAAATAGAGAAATGTGTATTTCATTTTAATATCCACATTTATTTAATTCTTGATAAAAAGATCCCACTCTTCACCAGACGTTCAACGCAATTTTTTTCTTCTTGTTGCTTATGCCACTTGATCAACAGTAACATGGGATCACGGTCCACGGAATCCATCACGGGGCTAGATTTTTACGTTTGTCGTTAGTCAGCTTTAAGCACCATGCATGTGATAGAACGATTCTGCTCGGTTCCGCCCCAATTTTGAGGTAGAACACCCTAGGGATGATCAGGGGCCTCTAACCTCACGAGAGGACTTACAGCTCGACGTTTATTTAGAGTACCCCCATGCCGCGAAGCACTATACATTTATAAACATCCATGCCTTCTCCGGGATTCGAACCCAGACCGTACGGCACCGCAGTCAGCGTCACTAACCACTATAACGGATGGGCGGAGCTTTTTTAAAAATTTAAGTGTGTAGTTTTAGAAAATAAATTTAGTTGTAAAGCCTATCATACATCATAAATTACAGTATAAAACAAAAGAATCATCCCGAAAACTGATTATTTATATTAACTATAATGATCAATAGAAATAAAAAAAATCCTCCCAGTTGAAAACAGTATTAGCATAAAATGGAACAAAGATAAATAAAATGAGTTTTTCAAAATTCATTTCATTTGGAAAATATGTCAGATTTGAAATAATGTAAATAAAATATTTATTTTTATAGCAATATGAAAGTACTGTACAAAAAGAAATGTTTGCTTTTTACGAGGTAAAGGCTACAATACACCTTTAAATTCCAGTATTAAATTAACAATATTGTATTCCAACCTCTGGAAATAGGCTTTGTAATGCATATATGTTTTGTCCATAACCCTCTATGTTGACTTTAATAATTTGGGGGACTGTATAGCTATTTTCCTGCCTACATTCCTCATTGAAATGCTTTATAATGCATGAAAATACAAACAGAAATTTGCTGCATTTTCTTTTTTACTAACTACAAAAATCATAGTCAACTACAACTAATATATCTCAAAAATTACAGCTGCAAACCACATTCGTTATCCTTCCTTTTTGCAAAATATATTTTTATCTTATAGAAAATATACCTTTTTATCCAAATTTTATTCTTGAGAAAGGGAAGGAAATTTCGCAGTAACACATATTTGCTTTTACAGAAGTATGAAATCGTAAACGTTGCGAAAATTCTTTCGTAAAACGTGTTCCCTTATTTAGAATGTAAAAATGTGATTAATTTTATACTACGTTTGGAGATATATTTGCATATCAAAATTCTCACCTGAGATAAAGGGCAACTTAATAAGGCGATGGAATTTGGAAGATATGGAAAGTTTTAGCTTGAAAGCTATCCCTAAAACAAAAACAAGCACAAAAAAAAAGTAATATTTGTTTTAAACATTTTCATTCTCCCATTTCTCTTTTCGCTGTCTTTTGCTTTTACGGCTACAAAACACTTCTTCCTTTAGATATTTTTAAGATATAACTCTGAAGAGAAAAATATCCGAGTTCCGTATCAGAAACCTTTATTTAGCAAGTTTAAATAATTTTGGATTTAGAACTTAATTTAAAAATTACGTGTATTTATAAATAAAAAATATGCTATTTAATATTTTAAGAGCTGTTCTAGCAATGTTTTATTTTTCAAGTCAGATATTTTTTTACACCGTGCTACTTCATTAGAAATATAAAACAATTTGAAAACGATAATTACTTATTCCAATGATGTTTTCTTTTCACACACAGTATCATTTCTAAAACCATACAAAATATTTAAATGAAGTATTAGTTTTATTATTAGTTAGAGATATAGTGTCTTTTTCTTAAATCTATAACTCGTTAGTTCATTTTGAATAATAAACATCAAAATAGCTAAGTTATGTCATGGTACTTATATAATAAATATTGTGTGATACACAATTTTCTTTAAGTAAATAGTTATCTTCTAATATCAACACTCGAATCCTGATCTCAGAATGTTTTCCTTGAGAATATTTTGCCTTGAGTGATATTTTTATAGTCAATCATCAATCTCTAATATATAGTCCCTTCTATGTCTTCAATTTCTTTCAAAAATGTTTTCTATTTCATTTCCTGCACTTTTATTTAAATAATATTTCTTTTATTTGTGTATTCTTATCTAGACACTTATACCGAGCAATATAATATAATAGCCCCAAAGGATAATTGAGAGAAATGCGAGTGAGAACACACACACACAAGCTGAAACTCAATCATAAGTGTTTTATTACAGTAATTTTAAAACGTCTAAATTAAAGATTTTTTTAAAAAAATAAGAAACCTAAAAAAGTTTAAATGACAAATAAAAAGTAATATTTAATTATTGAATGTAATTATCAAAAATTAGAAAAAATCAACAAATAGGCCTTGCTCAACATATTTTTCAGAAATCAAATTAAACAAAAGTTGTATATATGTGTGTGTGCGTGTGATGTGTATCAGATTTAGCACATGCATGGAAGGAATATCAGACATGTTTTCTAACAACGAAATATTTTTTATACATCATCGCTAAAACATTTGATGCTTTTCCAAGTCGGTCGCCCATAGGCTCTTAACCAATTTCAAATAAAAAGGTTAATACAGGAAGAAGATACCAGCCCATCAAATTTCTTCATCTTCTGCCTATAGTTTGGCCCGTTCTACCTTTAAATAGATCAAATCACACTTAAGTTCCTACACGTTATAAAGAGATCAAATCCATATTTAGTTAAAATTTAAGTTTAACTCTTGAATCCGCAAATATTTACAACTAGTTATAAATCTAAGTATAACCAGTCAAAACAGAAAAAAAAATTAGCCACATTTGTACAATATCAAACTCTTGGCTTTAGGAACCAAGATATATTGCAGGCTTAAAGGCTTAAACAATATTATCTTTATATATAAAAAGTACGTGTCACAGTGTTTATCCGCAATGGACTCCAAAACTACTCAACCGATCATAATATAATTTTGAATACTGTGTATCATTTCGTCCAACTTAAAATATAGGATAGTTTTTATTTCAATTAATGACGCCATAATTTTTTTATTGCCGAAAATGTGAAGAATCCGGAAAACACGTTCCCAAATTCCCGTAAGGGAATAATCGCAAAATGTGGCAATGCTCATGTCTCTGTGGAAGCAGATATTGCAAACCTAAATGCACGAAAATTTAGTGCCTGGCGTATTTTGGGGTGTGGTATCCAATTATTGAGTGAGTTTCCAAAAATAACCGTAACTTTACCGGATAAAGCCGGTGGACCGTATTTTAGACACACCATAACAAGGGCTTACATTAAAAACCGTGAATCATGAAAACTTGGACCCTGGCGTACTTCAAAATGGATAATTCGAATCTGATATCCAATCTGAGAAATAACTGTAACTTTGCCAGATAATTCAGGCCGACCATTTATTACGCAAACAGTGGCAGGAGCTTACCCTTAATGGCTTGGTGCGGGAAAAGTGCATTTCTGTTGTAATTCGGGATGGTGAACGAGAGTTTGAAATCGAATTTTAGAAATTCCTGTAACTTTGCCAGATAATGCCGGATGAACCTAATGCCCCTTCCAGTGACTCAACTTGCCGGTTCAGGGGCACAAAAGTAATCTTCAGTTGTATCTATGGGCGGGAAACGATAATTGGAAATCATATTCCAGAAACTCCACTAAACTCACCGCATATTGTCTGAATTAGGAGAAAAGGCATATAATTGGAGTCCCGCGTCCGGATTTTCATTCTCTCTAGCGACTGAACTTGCTCGCGCTGGAGCATCAAAAGTCAGCTCCGTGTGCATTTTGGAGTGTGAAATGAGAATCTGAAATTTAATTTTAGGAGTTTCGATAACATTTCCGGATAATGCCAGTCGACCATATTTTAGACACTCTGTAGCATTTTAGACACTCAGCCTTAAAAGCCTTGGATCGTGAAAACTTGGTCCCTGGTGCATTTCAAAACGGATAATCTGAATCTGATATTCAATCTAAGAAATAACAGTAACTTTGTCGGATAATTCAGGATGACCGTCTTTTACGCAAACCGAGGCAGGAGCTCATCCTAGTCCCTCATCCTAGTGTATTTCTGGTGTAATTTGAGATATTTTCAGCGAGTGTGAAATCGAAATATAGAAATTCCTGTATTTTTGACAGATACTGACGGGGAATCGGAATATTCTCGGACAGCAGTACCAGCTTAATTTGCCGAGGTAGAGACGCAAAAAGGGGGTCTTGATTGTATTTCGGAACTGACGATCCGAATATTCTCAATCCAATTCAAGATAATCTGATATATACATCAAATAAAGCAAGCCCTTTCCACAGCTCGTACAAAACTGTGGAAAGAGCTTGCTTTAAAATTCTTGAGGAGAGAGAAATGCATTCCTGGTGTTTTTCTGGATGGGAAACAAGAATAATCTGAAATTAGATTTTAGAAACTCCCGTAACTTTGCCGGATAGTGCCGGCCAACCGTAATGTCCCCTTTCAGAGACTGAACTTATAGGAGCAGGTGCATCGAAAGTGGGGGTACTAAGTGCTTCTCGGGGTAGGAATTAGAATCTGGATACGGATTTCAAAAGATTCCGTAAATTTTCTGGATATTACTGAAATGAGGTCAAATGGCTTTGCTTTCGAGTTCCACCTCCGGATTTTCATTCCGTATATCAACTAAACTTTCAGGTTCAGTCGTGCGAAAATATGATTGTACTAGGAAATTGCATCTTCGGGCATTGTTGTCACTTGGTTAGATGGTGGGAAAAACTGCATCAGCTGCCATTGGACATTCATAAAATACAAGATGCAATGTGTACCATTGAAAAAAAGAGCGGATTGGCTATATTATTGCAAACGAACTCAATCATGATCAGGGATAAATGTACCATGAGCCATAAACATTCACTCAAAGCATTACATAGAGCTTTGCAAGATTTAAAATGGCAACGAGATAATATTCGGTGTAGCTGTTGTATTATTGTCTGGTGATTTCCGACAGACATTAATAGCCATTACACGCTCTACTTTTGCTCACGAGATTAACACCTGTTTAAGACAATCGTTTTTATGGCGAAACGTGGAAACACTTCGACTGACGAAAAGCACGCGAGTGAATATGCAAGATGATCAATCTGAGCAAATATTTCCTAACCAACTACTGAATATTGGAAACGGTGAAACAGAACTTCATCCCAATACATAATGCATGAAATAACCAGACGATTTCCGTAATGTTCTTTAGGTAAAAAGGAACTGATTGAGAGTGTCTTTCCGGATATATTGTATAATTATCTAGATAATCATTGCCTCTGTAATCCTGTTACTTAATAAGAAAAATGTTGATATTACGATGAAATGAATTTCCTGACACAGGGTTGTTGCCAGTTGATCCAACGTCTTTTAAACCAATCGACACTATTGTTGATGAAAAGAAAACCGTAAATTTTCCAACCGAGATTCTGAATTCTCTAGATGTATCAGGAATGTGTCACCACATAATCTTCGGTTGGTTCCCTGGTTATTATCTGCGTAACTTAAATTCCCCTAGATAATGCAACGGTGCACGTTCGATCATCAAAAGAATTATACCGGGAACTTCTTGAAGTAAACATTTTGACTGTAAAGTTTAAACGAAAATTCGATTCTGCTACTACGGAATCTGTTGCCACGTATTCCACTGATAACGTCAGAATCTCTAATACCATTCGTTTGGTTTTCGCGATGCCCATAAATGAATCTGATAACCGAACAATATTCATTTGATACTTGGACTTAAAAAATCCATGTTTCTGGAATGGGCAACTAGATGTTACATGCTCACGAGTGAGGAAATCGTAGCATTTATTTTAGTTAGCAAAATACGGGTTAATGAAAAATATTGTTCACCGATTAGCGATTAGTTGTATAAAATTATTTGTTGTTATACTTAAAAATAATAAAAATAATTTTAAAATTGCAAAGAATCAACATTATTTACCACATTTATAAAATTAATTCATATGTTGATACTTAACTACTTCGTTAGTAATTCCTGCATTATACTACACTCAAATAGGAGATGAATAAAGTGCAAAATTAAAATTATTATGTTTTATACTTTATTTCAACCCTCCAAAATTATAAACGAAGATTAATTTGACTGCATTGAATAGCTTAGGATAATATTGAACTAACGTATTAAAACAAAGTCACATCAACGGGTGGCCGGGTCAGCTAGTATATATATATATATATATATAATACGTTCATTTTCGGTTCGTATCTTGACGTCATCTGCAAGCAACCTTTACCTTTATTTTACTGGGTAGATAATGCAGTTTTATTCTTATTTAAAATTTGAATAAAATGTTAAATGAGTAGTAAGAAACCACTATTTTTTGAAAGGAGAGTCTGTAGCTCTATATAACTAGATATACTTGAAAATCTTAAGCTGAATAATGGAAATATTGGGAATGTGCAGTTTTGAATTTAAATGTTATTGTTTTGAAAGTTGCTGGATATGTTCAATACACTAATTTCATATTTTACAATAATATATCGTTTCTCATATTCAAATAATGCTTTGTTTATGTAAGTTTTTGTAAATCCCGATTTCTTAAAAAACTCAGAAACTTGACGTTAATGGACTTGATAATCCGATTAAATGCATAAATGATCATTTGCTGCTGCATAAGAAGTAATTAGTTTGTTATCTAATTAGGTGCGACATAGTTGTTCGGAAAGTAAAGATTCTGTTTAGATGTTACTCTCGTAAAATGGCAGTAGTTAAGGACTACGGCATTTAAAAAAAAATTGTATTGCAATTTCCCGATTTAATTGATTTTACCCTTAGAAAAGTAAATTCTTTAAGTTCTAACGACCAGTTACTTTAAACGTATAAGTTTGGTAAGCAAATTAACACTAAAATAAAAGAAAAACTTCACGATTTTTAAGCCCTTCTTTTTCTCCTTCCCATCAAAGGCACAGGATGAAATTTTCCCCTCTTATTTCTCGCACTCGTGATATTTCCGTGATGGAGTGTTCAAAGTTATACGTGCTAAAAAAATGAAACTACCTACTTCTTATACTCGGAATCATGTTTATTTGTCATTAGATGGCAGTACCACATTATCAGTAACGTATTTAGAGATAGTTATTTTTTTATTTGAAACTACAACTTAGCACATTCAAACATACAAACTGAAAATACGTTTTTCTAATCTTAGCTCAATTATTTAGTTCCGCTCTCACACACACACACACACACACACATATAATATATATATATATTGTGCATGCTATGGAGATAGTCAGGAAGTGAATTGGATTGTGTTTTATATACACACAGATCTGAGAGTGATTCTGAAATAACTTATTGCTTTGAAAGTTCGATTAGGGAATCTGAGAGCTGTGAAGATGGATCTGTACTGATACTGTGATGTTGACCATAGCATCTCATGCTTTGAACTTTATCTCACAAGAAAACATTTCCAATGTGTATTTATATTGTTCATATGTGTAATAAATTCTCCTTCAATATTTAATGCACATGCTATTTAATTTTTTCACTTTCTTAAAAAAAAAAAAAAACATCAAGTCATAATAATTCTAAATGTTGGCTTTTCTTGAAAAAATGTTTGCATTTTAAGCTAAGACTTTACTCAAAATTTAAGAATAAATACACATATTGCACAAACACTTTTTTAATATAATTTTCTTAAATAAAAAATAGCCCTTTTATGAACGTTTTCTTCAAATTTATGCGACTATTAAGGGGTTAACTAGGTAAAACTTGGAATCTTGATCCATGACTAGGTAGTGAGACTCGAATTGTATTTTTATTATGCATTTTGTGGCGACCCTTTGGTCGCCTGTGGATTTGGACGCACAGAAATAAGAAACATTTTATTAAAAATCAACACTTTGACTTTTAAATTACTTTCAAATGATTGTTTAAAAGAAGGAAGAGGTAACCTTAAATATATACTAATCTATATATTAATAACAATTCTTAAAGTACCCAATTGGTATTAATTCTGCAGCATTTATGAACTTCCTTCGTTGAGATCTCGTCTCCCCATTACTTAAACTCCGATGACTTTAAATAGTATAACTTTATCTTCCGTTTCAGGCTGATCGTCGTCTTCCTCCCTCTCTTTCTTTTCACTTGACTTTAAATGTAACTCGCATTTGCATAATCATGATTCCTTCACGGAAAGTGATTTTATAATCATAAAACAGTTAAAAAAATACACAGTATCAATGAAAGACGTGGATAGAACTCATTACAACATGTGAACGGGTAAAATGTATAATATTGTACTATGTATAAGGGTAAAATATATAATATTGTCTATGTATAAGGGTAAAATGTACAATATTGTACTATGTGTAAGGGTGTATTCAGTAGTAATAAACTTCATTATTTCACATAAATGACTAGTTTTTGCCAAAGAGGAATTCAATTTGGAATTTTTTACCTACTGACTTCTAAGTCCCTAATTTGATATTCAAACTAAAGCAGTTGGATCCTTGTACACATTAATGAATATTTTATGAGCCATATTTTAAATTTGAGTAAAATAGATTGTCCTTCACGTTTTGTTGAACAAACAATTCAAATTCATAGATATTTCAACGTTTTTAAATTCATTCTCTCTCCCGTTATAAATTTACTTCATCACAATTAATCGATAACCGCCTAATAACTAAAATAATCAATTTATTACACTCTAAAATTTCTTCTCGTGTGCACGCAATAGTCATTACACTCACGTTACAGTGTAGTTAGGAGAAAAATTAGTCGTAGCAGGAATGAATATTAAATGATTTAATTTGAAAATCCACTGCTTAGAAAAGCTGATTAATTAGAAAACATTTATTCAAACCAAATCTTACTTAGTTAAATAGTTCAGGTGGAAAACCAAGACTACGGTTTAATGGAAAACTATTTTAAGGCTGAAAGATCTCTCACCTTACACATTACATGACACTCATTTAAAAGCCAAAAGCAAAGTTGCTGTTGAAGTTTATCTTTTGATTATTAAAGCGAAAAAGATTTATTAGGACGTGGAAATTTGCATATCTAAATTGTCGCACAGTTGCATTAAATGAATATCTGATTTATTTCGTGCATGGATTATCATCTAATACAACAGTATGACAGGGATAAATGAGCATTCCATAGATAAGTGAAGTTTGCTTAGGAAATTTATCTGATTATGTATATCGAATTTTTAATTCTTGTATGCAGAGAAAAACTGACGCATTCAAAGTAGATGAAAGTGCCAATTTTCCATATTTTATGAGTGTTAAATAAAATACACAAAATCAAATACAACACTTAATTGCATGTAAACTGTTTTAATTTATAAAATTTAATTAAAATATATCATTTTTTATTATTGTGTAAAAAAAATGCAAGTATTTCTCTATGTTTGTAAAATTTGAATAAGTTTTTGGTTCAATTTTTTATACATAATTCTTCAACTAAATCGCAGAAAAAACATTTAAAAAATTGCGCATACCTTAATTTTACCGTTGTAAATATTTTTTTTAATTTTAAAATGCGACAAAATAAATGTTATATAAAACGCATTTCTTTCTGAAAAGTGATTATGGTTAAGTACCTTTTATTTAGATATTTTAAAATAATGTTGCATAGATTATAAATCATTTTTGTTAACATTTAGGTAAACAAATTAGCCTGAAAAAGTATTACACTTTTCTAATCCAATATTTTTAAGTTTAAGTGAATTTTTTGAAATCTACTTGATTATTGTCATAAACACTAGGTATGCTTCATTGGATATTAGCATTTACGTAGAGTAATTCTTAAAAAAAAAACAATTACAATTGGCATGATACACATGCACACGATTCGTCACAATAGAACGTCTGAGTCCTAGACGTCCTAGAACTCTAGGAAAATATTTTTAAAAAAAGGAGCACAAATGGGTTATTAAAGTGATTTTTCATAGAGTGAAAAAACTTTCACATAGTGAATTCCTATTCAGAATGGGGTCGGAGTAAGCATACGAATCAATTTGATCCACTCCTCAATCAATGCTATGTTCAAGCCCTGGATTGTTCAGGAAGAGGATTTGCAGGTTGAACATGACAAATTAGATCTCTTCGAATAACATCTAAAAAGTTCTACAGATTTATCTGAATGTATAAATATTTTTTCGAATATCCTCATTTCTAGAAATATGTCAATCAGATGGCCCACACAAATGAAATCAATGAAAATCATGGTGATCTAGATCTTTAAAACAGGTGACATAAAAATCAAAGATTTCAGCCACATAACCCATAACAGCCATAAAGCTAAATATAGATATTATTGCTCAGTTCAGCATGATGCCGGATCTGCGTTTAAAGCTTTTATTGTCACACAATTTCCTTTTATTGCCCTTCTTCGATGTTGAAGGATCTTATATTAGATCTTAGCGTATCTTTCATTCTCTTCAGATGACGGTACGTTGAAAATTAGCAATTGGGAAGACTTTGAACTGATCAGTCAATAATATGGCCTCTCTCTAATACCTGTTCAGTGCTCATGTGATGTAAATTAAACGGGTTTTTTTGGTACAAGTACTCGGGATGCAAAAAAATAAGGCTCCTTTCAATCAGACTTTTGTCACAAATGCCGTGGTGGTTTCAAGTCCTGGTGCAACTGAAGATCCGTTGCGTGTAAAATCTGTCGAGCTAAAAGTCCTCCCAATGAAATGGTGTGGATTAGTGGTTGTGGTAACTAAGGATTGCAATAGCGCTATACCGTGATACCGCATACCGGTATTTAGAGCCATTTGTACAATTTTGTAATACCGGTATTCGTAAGATAGTTTTCTCGGTATTTTCGAGACATTTTTAAAATTGCCTCCCCTTTATGTTCAGAGATCGCCATCTTAGCAACATAATATAGGTTTTTGTTTTTATGTCTCCCTAACAGGCAAAGTTATTTAGGCTGTGAATATAAAGTTGTATCGTAATGACAAGATAAGTGATAAAATATGGGAACTATTCAATTAAGCCTTCCAAATCTATCCTGTTACAGCTCAGAGCGATACTGCTGTAATAGAATAGGCACACCCACAGGATTTGTAGTCTGATATTCCCATCTGTGAAAACAAGGTTGTAGTTGTGAAGAAAGTGCGTAATACTTCGATATTTTTTTTTTAATTGGTGAGTTTGTTATTCATATTCTATTTGCATATCATACTTTAGGGTTCAAAAAGTTTTTCAGATGCGTTATATACGTACTCATAAGTAATAACCCACAATAACGAATAATAATAACTTGAAAAAACATAAAAAAATCAGTTGATAAAACTTTGGTTTGGCTTTATTATTTATATGATGAAAAAAATATGGTGGCACATTGTAAAAAAAATGTTCAAAATTTATTAAAATGAATGGAGGAAGTACATACGGACTCCACACATATTTAAAAACGAGATATGATACAAATTTGTTAAACAGGAAAGAATCTAATTGCGATGAAGGTACAAATTTAAGCACAGTTTCTAAGCCGAAGTCATCAGTGATTTAAGATTATTTTAAAAAAATTATTAAAATATAAGTAAAAGTCAGCAATACATTTGTTTTGTCATTTTGAGTGTCTTAAAAATTTTACTGAATTATCAAAATCACTATCCGCCAGAAGTTTTAAAAAACTAACAACGTCAATTAATACTATAAGAAAAACTGTTATAAACTAGAGTAACGGTGTTCGCAATTCTTTCAAACACGAGCTACTATAATTAGTCGGAAATAGTGAAAAATGTAGTGTTATATTTGATTAATGAACGAGTGTAAGAAATAGATGCTATTTAAATATAAATATTCAATCAGAAAAAAATATAGGGGATAGGATTTACACATGTCTCCGGAAGTATACCAATCGCATAATCATACAACATGGAATCTGTCGATTTTTTCATCATGAAAATCCACCGACTTGAACAGGGGTTAAGACCGCAAACTCGGGTGTACAAGGCCAGCTAATATTCAACGACACTACACAGCCGGCGTATTAAAAAAGTAATACGTAAGCAAAACCTTTTTTTTTTACTACTAAATACCTTCGAGTAATGAAAGAATAATCTATATGAAATATTTCTATTAGTCAGAGTATAAAAGTATAAAATAAAGATATTTTTACGAGGGTTTTCAATGTAAAGTCTATAGAATAGAAGCCATTTTTTACAGAAAATAAATTCCATTTTAAAAAGCAAAATGAAAATAATGTTAGTGTTCATATACATTGACTTTAATTTGAAAAAACAGCTTACATTTATTTAAGGCACTAGCATCCATAAATCTCATCCGCAGGAAATTGATTCCACATGGAAAGATTGTTTTCCATATTTGGTTTATACAAAAATCCCATAATGCATTTCTCATTTCGAATCACGTAAAATCATATTTCCCTAGATACATGCGCCCTAAAATTTTTCGTTGTATGAATGCCCAGAAATAAAGTAACAGGAATTGCTCGAGTTTTTCTATTTCCTGATCGCAGGAAGGAGAATCAAAAATGCAATGTCAACCTATTTTTATATCTCCGGAGACAGCGGCTAGCAATTGTAACCGCAACTTTTATCTTTCCACTTTCAGAATATACTTTGGTTGGGTTGATAATGTAAATAAATAGAAAAAAAGGATCTTTTATTTGATCAAGAGAAAAAAAAGATATTTCTTGAAAATGAAACATAACTAACAATTTTATTTCACGTGCTTTTTTGTCACGATGTACGAGGCAGTAAATATATATATATATATAAAAAACGCGGACTTTCATTAAGTTAAATATTTTAACTTTCCATTTAAATTTTATGAAAGGATACATTCGTTTTTTAAGTAGTTTGAGATGCATTTGCATATGAAAAAAAAAAGTCCTCAATAGAAAAGCAAGTTTAAACGACCCAAATTAATAATATCTAAAATTTTTAGTTTAAGCTTTAAAGTTATTCAGGAAAAAGAAAGAACTAAAAAAAAGTTGCATATTTTGACTAGAGACCATTTTATTCATTCTATGTCTTCTAGTTTGTTATTCTATTGCTATTATAATATGAACTCGAAAGAACATCGGCTACAAAAATATCTGTTTTTCAGCATACTAAGTTCAATGGTTGAATCGTTAAAAAGAAAAATAAATATTCAATGGACATTTTTAAATAAATGAATAAATCCGAAGTATTAATTTTTTGTCTATAATAATTTAAGTGGGTGTATTTTTCATGAAATTTACAAAATCAAATTTTAGAGCTTGAAATATTTATTATCCTTGCTAATTCATTTGAGAATTAAAATATGCTTTTGTGGCAATAATTAAGTCACTTATAGTTATTTCTTTATAATACTGATGTTCAGGGTAAATATTTGTATTTCATTAATAATGCTTGAATATCTAGATTAGGTAAAACCCGAACAACTTGTATTAAAAATTAAATTAATGTTAAAAGTTCAAAATAGATATCCTTTTAAGGTATCCGACTACAAGCGCGATAACCTTTCTTAAAAAAATATAGATGTAGAGATTTTTTTGGTTTTTTTTAGATTTGTTTAGTACATTTGAACAAAAATATGCTAACAATAAGAAGAAAAAATTATTATTACAAATATGGAAAAAAATTGTAAAAATTTACAAAAAATAACATAAACTCGGCCCATTCTGTGACAAAAGTTTATAAACATGTTTTAAAATTTTCAATTCTAATGTGCTGCTTCGTTGACACATCAGCTGTTTAAATGACCTTCAGGATAAGAAATATTTTAGTTTTTATAAAAACTAGAGCCTTTTATATTAGTTACTATACGAATTTTCTTAGAAAAACAGTGATTATTTTAACACAAGAGACTGTAAGTTTTGTAATAAAACAGTGATTAATAAATCTGAAGGATAAAACACGTATACTATTTTACAGAACCAACACAAAAAAATTCAGTACATTATTCTCAAAACGTTTTTAGCAATCGTTGACCCCGTTTGAGCATTTAAAAAACATATTTTGAGTAAAATCTTTTTAAAGTATGACATTTTGCTGAAAGTAATTACATCTGTTTTTACAAAAACACTTGTAGCATTTGTTCAAATGAGCGGAATATAATAAACTCTTGGTATTTTTATAAAGCTAATAGTGGACTTTAAAATAAAATCATAACAAATTTGGCAATTTTTGGCAAAGTTCACACATTTAGGGTAGTCGGATACCTTAAAAACTAAATAATTATTCGCAGACTAATGCAGTGATGTAAATTATTTTTTCCATCAATGTTTCTTTGAATGTAAGTTCCTTTAATTTAACAGGTCTTTTAAATAATTTTAAATGAAAACTTACTTAACATTTGGAGAAATCTATTTTGTAATGTTTTTATGTTTCTAAATAATGGATAAAATATTACACTGACGATCCACAGAATTAGGGATAGAAAGTGCTATGCAAATTGTGTAGCGCTTATCATCATTTATGCGCAAGTGAGGGCGCTGTGGTATCTGCATATATAACGCACTCTGTGCTTGTTCTGAAATATTTTTTAGAATTGCAAGTATGGGTAAACTGCCTGATTTGGACGCCTTCAAACGCGGAGAAATCGTAGCTGTGTGTCGAATGGGCCGTCGATTTCTGTAATCGTCAGACAGCTAGAAATTTCAAGTTTGACAATGTCAAAAGCATTCCAAGAATTCATGGATGGTGAACAAAAAACTAGCGATCGGTTACACTGTAAAGGACAATTAAACTTGACACTGCATGGCGAGAGACGGCTCAAGAGTATTATACGTAGTCAGTTTAAAGCCAAACATTAGCTAAAATTACAAACCTAGTTGAATGACAGTGCCAGTTGCACAATCAGTACACGGACTGAGGAACGTTTTCTTCGCTGTATGGATTTCGTGAACCGTCCACCTACGAGAGTACCATTGCTCAATTTTTGCCATTGGGCTGGGAAAAAGAGCACAGAGACTCCAGTCGAGTAGTATGATGAGTTGATTCTGTCTACTTAACACCGACGAGAGGTTGAGGATATGGTGTCTGGGAGCCATGGATCTTGCATGCCAGGCTGGAACTGTACAAGGACAGAATAGTTTAATCATGGTCTAGGGATTTTTTTCGTGGGACTGTTTGGGATGTTTGGTGCCTGTACCAAATTCCTAAATGCAGTTCGGTCCGTAAAGTTGCTGGGTGATCATCTCCATCCATTTATGCTGTTATTCGCACGGTAATGGAAATTTTCAGCAATACGGGAGATGTACTTCGAGGAAGTCCCGGTTGGCTTCTGGCTGGTTAGATGAGCACTCTGACATTTCTGTCATAAATTAACCACCAAGAACGCCAGACTTAAATCCTGTTGAGCATATTTTGGCTGTTTTGGAACAAGTCGTGAAAGACTATCACACAGCAACTACGTACGTTACTGAATTATGGACATCTTTTGCAAATAGTTGACAAGTCATTCCCGTGGAACGTTTCCAGAAACTTGTAGAATCTGTGCCTCGTCATGTGTCTGTCCTGACCAAGGTCAGAGGAGGTCCAACTCTCTACTAGATAGGTATTCCTAATTCAGTGACATTTCAATGTATTTAATGCATCTTTTTAAAAATAAAACTATGGATTATGTCCTCCGAAAATTTGAGCAATATGTTTTTAAGACATTAATTTTAAATGACGCTACAATTTAAAAAAGTTTATATCTTTTCTTAAAATTTCACATTCAGCGGGGCCGAATGTAAGTTTCTATTTTTGTTGGTATTAGTAGAAAGAATTTTTATCATATATTATGCAATGCAATCTGGCAAGACCAGATCTAGGAATGCTATTTTGAAGTAAGCGTATTGTAAAGCAGCATTGCTTTTCGCTACAATTAAATGTTATTTGTTTCTTATATAATAATTTTTCTTCTAATTTATGAAACCCCATATGTCTTTTTATCTTATTAAATTTGCATTACATAATATGCAATGAAATCTTCAAATATGAAGTAAATAACAAAATTTTGAAAAAAATCTAGAAAAAAATCGGATAAGTAATAAACATCCTTTATTCTGATCCTGGTATACAGATATTTTCCATCTTCGAATAAATTAGATTATGCATTTTTTAATCCATTCTTGCTTTATATTGAGATTATGTTTTGCGTGCTATCTCTCAGATTTTTCGATAACATACACGAGAGTCCACATTCAGCAAACTTGTCAATAATAATTTTGTAGTATTCCAAACATTCACTATCTGTAAATTAATTTCAAGTACTCTGCTACTCCAAACTATTTCTTATATAACACTAGCAGTTAATTATCAGCATTTTATTCCTAAAAATAAATAAATCCTATTCTGTTTACATTTAAATCAACATAAGTTTTGACGGAAGATGTATTTTGCTGAATAATGGAAGGATATTTCTTTTATAAAAGTTTGGAATATATATATATATATATATATATATGTTATAATAAAATAATAAGATACAAAATTGTACTTCCCACAAGGCTAAAAAAAGAAGGAAATCGGATTCTAAGAAACATATCAATAAAATAAATGGTGCAAAAAGAATATAGCACTAAACTTGGATAAAAACAGACAAACAAGAAGCAGAGGTGCTGAGTTATTAAAATAAAGATGCAATGAGTCTTTGGACTGAAATGGAGACCTATTATGATTTTTAAAGCTGTCGCTGACTTAGGTCAGCAAATTCAGGTTTATACACTATTTTGCAAAACAAACAGTACCAAGAAAGATTTGTCCGATTGTGATGCAATTTCATTGGCGAAGACATCTTGATAGAATGTGCGAATGATCAAATTTTCAAGGCCAATAAAAATAAATTTCAATCGTAGTGTGCTTTTCTCTTGATCAACACTCAAAATATAAAATTTGTAATACAGGCGGAAAATTAATCTTTCTTCGTTTTCGCCGTTGTGAATATCTGGAGAAAAAACGAATGATGTCATTACAGCTTTTTCGAGTACCTGAAAGGCAACTGAATGACTTCGAACGTAGTCGTATTGTTAGAATATGTGAAGCTCGGTGTTCCTACCGAACAATAGGCCGTCACCTACAGCGTACAGGCATAGCTGTGCAATGGTTGCTTTGAGGAAAATATCGACGAAATGAAAGCACTAGATGGCTAAGATGCATAAATGTGAGGCAAGTTCGGGTGATTGTTTGACGAGACCGAAAATCTACAACGGTATTATTGTCTATAATTCAACGTACTACAACCTTTTCACTACCCACCATGGCACCTTCCACTATTTCACGGAGCTCGGCTGAGTTGGGATTAAGCTTACAGCGGCCTTTAAAACGTCTGATATTGACCATACAAAATTGGTGGAATCGTCTGGAGTGGTATCATAGCCAATCATCATGGTCGCCATCGGATTGGCATCACATAGTTTTCAAAATGAATCTTGATTTACTCTTGAAGAAGATGACCATCGTTTCCGTGTCTGAAAAGGATGGGGCTAGTGGCATCAATCAGCCTTTGTTTTACAAAGGCATACAGTCATAATCCATGATGTGAAGGTGTAGGGTGCTATATCATACGACAGCAGATCATCTCCAGTCATCCTACATACATTTTCAACAGCTGAATGAGATATGGATACCATCTTGCAGCCGGTTGTATTATTCTTCATAGCATGTCATCTGAGGGCCAGATTCCAATAAGATAATGCCATGCCCAATATCCCTCGCATATCTTTGGACTGCCTGAGTGCCGTTAATGCTCTTCCTTCGTCAGCAGTATCACCAGACTTATCAATAATCAAACATATCTGAAACATGGTAAGGCGCCAAGCTTGGGTTACCCAAAACATCACAGATCTGGAATTACAACTGGCGAATCCTTGGAAGAATGTATCGCAACATGACATTAGAAACCTCTATCACTCTTTACCGAGACATATACAAGCATGTATCGTCGCCAGGGGTAGTTCTACTAACTAAATATTTGAAGATTCTAGCAGTAATAGTGAGTCGGGGATGGGTCCTATGACCTTGCTTTTTTATCATGTTACTATCTGTGTAGAAGCTATAGACATATTTAATTTAATTAAAAACAACCACTTTCTTCATGGTCCTTCGATTTTTTTTGCAAAAGAGTGTTTATATATATATAAGCAAAAAAAAAATAATAATAATCGTGGGTAAATAAAGTAAAATTATTATAATTATTAAAATTTTCAAATTTTTTGTATAAATTTTGAAGGGAGACGGTAAGTGAGATAACACATGACCTGAGACGGCATGCGGGAGCTTCCTTTAGGTTAGGAACTGGTCATGATAGCCTTGCACCTACACCTACCTAGAGTACGTACCTACATGCGTCACTTACATAGACTAAATGCCATTCTCCCTCTCGAAACTGTGTTTTGTGCAGGGAAAATTCCCTAATGATATTGCTGAACACCTGTTAACATCTCTGGTAACATAGACGAAAGATAATCGAAGGCCAGAGAACAATTACAAGCTCTGCAATCTGATTGATTTTCTGATGGCGTTTATATTTCTATTTTTTTGATTTTTTTGTGTGTTATGATTCTAATTTTTTTATTGCTTGTGTGTTCGCATGGAGTATTTTCAATCCAGCGAATGATGTATTCTCAAGTGCTGCGGCTAGAAGTTTAAAAAAAGCAAATTTGTTAAATGAAGCACAGGAATAATGTTCGAATACTATAAAAATGCGTCTTTCTTACGATGTGTTCACTATTAAAGAAATGTTTAAGTGCCCTATAATACACAATAGTTTATTTTCTGGAATGTATGGTAAAAAATACATATTTTAATTTAAAAAATCCTTACATTTTTAAAAAAAATATTGGTTACCAATATAATTTATACAGGTTATAAAAACTGGAAACTCGTTTTTAATGACTGACTCCAGAAAGTTGAGCAGCCAAGGAAGAAAACAAGCACGGAGAATTCTTAATTCCCTGCAGTTTCATATATATATCTCTCTCTCTCTCTCTATCTTCCTATAAGGACACAATATTTTAAACAGATCACTTAAAATTCATAGCTCATCCAAATGAATACTTTTCTTGTTATAATAAAAAAAGAAACGTAAAATAATGCTAATAATGCCAAACAGACAGTTTCAGGCTGAAAACGAAAAATAAATATTTGAATTCTATTTTTTTAAAGTGTGCATGATACTTCCACTGTCTGTTTACTCTTAGGGTTGTATAACTAAAAGCAGTTGCTTAAATTCTTTACATTCTGAAGTTCCAGTTGCCAAAATATCGATTCAGACATACATTAGTATTCTAAATATGGAATGGCGCAGTAAAGGTTTTCTAGTACTTTGCTGGTTTATTTCACTGTAATGTACAAAGGGCCAGTGAGTAGGAATTTTACATTTTCATGTTCCAACATATTCTGTGATTTATTTTTAAAGGTGAAATACATATTTAACGCACAGTTTCTGCATGCAATGCTCTTGTTGTAAAAAAAAAGGTGCAGTTGCGAAATATGCAATTTTGGGAAAAAAAAGTTTACTTAATATTTTTGGTATTTTAAATGATTTTAAAACACAAAATTCTGTAAAATCAAATAAACATGCACAATAATCTACATTGTCGATTTGTAATAAAATTTATTGCATAGACGAGTATGCAAGAGTGAGAATAATTGAATATTGCAACTTTCTATTTTGCCATTAGTTGTTGGGAAAAAAAACTATTTTTTTTTTTTAAATTACCGACCTATGAGGTCATTAGACTATATTGCGGTACCGTGAAACTCATTCTCTAATTGACTTCATTAAATGTTTTAATATTTTATAAGCAACAAAACTTGTAATAAAGAATAAAAACTTTAATAAAATACTTTTTTGGTGATAATTTGCTTTACATACAATCTTATAGGTAAATATTTATACATATATGTGCATATTTATTGGATATATATTTGAAAACAATGTTTTGCATATATTTTAATATATAAAGCATGTATATGCATTTATTTTCATATAATATATATATATGGAAATAGTTTCATATAATACAATGAAAGCCTCATGTAGAGGACATTTCCAATCGTGCCAAAAAGAGAATTAGAGCCAATAAACGCCTTGCTGGAGTGAGATGAGGCTGTTCTGGACAAACCATGCTCTAAAACTCTCACACGTTCATTCTCCCTCATTTTGACTTACTGCTGCGAACCACTTGTCGTGGCCGGCAAAAATGTACCGGATTCTCTGAAAAAAATCCAAAATCAGTCCTTACGTGTTGTTGCTGAAGCAATAAAACCACCCCGATTGACTTCATGCTTATGTTGATTGCTGATAAGCCTTTACGGACTATAATGCAAGAAAATGCCTTAATTCTTTGGGAATAGATCATTAGAGCACCTGGATGTTTTTCACTCTGGAATGAAGTCAATCAAGACCTGACTAGAAATTTACATATCCCGAGCAGCTTTCTACAGGGAGCTCTTCAGTTGAAAAATTCTCTTGGTTTGGGTAAAGAACCAGAATTACTCATTCAACCACAAAATCAAATAAAATTGAAACTTTTCCACATAAATCTTGACCTGGGTAAAAGGTAACTGAAAGCGATACGGACCCCTCTATTTTGAGAACCCTCGCTTTAGAAGTATTAAAAGTCTCCTGTCTGATAGCTCTAATGCAGTTTCTCCTAATTTTTTCTTTCTATGTCCCTGTGGGACGAGGTACTGCATTTGACGGTTAAATTGCTGTGATTCGCACAGTTCTGTCACAACTGCAGTGCCAAATGGAAAAATTTACAAGAGTTGTTATTCTCAGCTATTACAGAGCTGCTCTGTTGGATATTGTTTCTGATAGCAATCCCATAACACATGACATATTGGATTGCCGCCATTGTCTTAAAAAACCTATAATCACTAGGGAAAATTATAGCCTTTCAGTGGGTTCCTATCCATTGGGGAATTCCAGGTAACGAGAAAGCTGACTTCCTGGCTAAAAAGGATGTGCCTGTTATGCAGAAAGTTTCTCGTCCTATGCCTATGTCATTCTATTCTATTGAAAATATGATAAAAAAGATCAATCAAAGCCCGTGATTAGGAATATCTCTACAACGGTGTTTCTCACAAGTCTTGGTCGAATGAAATGCTGAAATTTCGTAATGGCCCATGACGTAGAGCGGTTGCTGAATTCCGCCTATTCACGGGACATGACTGCCTGAGGAACCATATGCATATTATCAAAGTTGTTTTTTGTCCTATAAGCATTTGTGCAGCTCTGAGAGTAATTATAAAATTTTTTGCAATAATTGCTTGGATTACAGCTATCCAAGTAAATTAATTTTTAAATATATTTCTGCTATCTAACTCTTTCAGTTTCTTTCAATTTAATTTTTAAATATATTTTTATGAAATACCTCCTTCACACAAATTTCTTTCATTTGAATTTAATTTCGATATGATGTCGTTTGCTTAGTTTAATTACAATAAAACTATTTGGGTAGCGTCACTGTTTTTTGCTTCTATGTGTTATTACCTTAATATTAACATGTCATTTTGCGCGCGATTTTTGATAAGGATGCATTGTCTTTATTTCTCATTTGGTTAGCATTTTTACATGCAAGTTTTTTCTTGGTTTTTCCTTAAATACACTACTTTCTTTACACTCTTTTCTTTTAGAGAAACCTTTCAATCGTACTTTAATTTTATTTACCTGTCTGGTGCAAAATACATGTGTGATAGTCTTAGGTCAGTGCTTCTCAAAGTTTCAACATTTGAGACCCAATTTTCAATCATAATTTTCTTCGCACCCACCCTCCCCACAATAATTTTTTTTTAAATTCAATAATACTATACTTTTTAATGCAACTTTATACTCTTAAGTACCATCGGCATATATAAACGTCTCAATCAACTAAAGCATTAATTTCTAAAGACGTATATTTAAATCTTTACGAACTATGATTGTTTCTGTGCACTACTTCCACAAAATTATTCCGCTGGCTTTGGAATGCAATAAAAGAACATCGACGGTGTGTTTGCGAATGATTTACTTATATCAGGGGATTTGCTTATGTATTCCTTTTCTTCCTTACCCCCAATACCTCACATACGCACGCCTACGTGGAAAACGGAGTCATTGAGGAGCGAATCACGTATCTTTTAATCAGTAGTTAAGGGATTAATTATAAACCGTACAAATTATGAAGATAAGAGTTCATTTTTATATAAATTTTATATATGAGAATCCCCATGGGTTACATGGTAATTATTAAACTTGTTCTTAACTTAGTATTGATAAATTAATTATAAAATACATTGCGCAGTAGTGATATATTTATAAATGTATTTTATCAGAATAAATGTATTTTAATTCCCTTACTTTCAGTAATTTTTTAAATAATCCTTAGTTTTCGACTTTTCAATACGCTCATGCCCTCCTCGTAAATTTATTACGCCCCCCCCACGGGTCGCACCCCACAGTTTCAGAAACATTGCTTTAGGCCTAACTTTGCAACATAGCTCTGTTTCTTCTATTCTGTCGAAAATTTCTGTTGTACCGATAAGGTGGATCCGTAAAGCATTGCTTAACTCTAATTTCGCTCATCCTAATTCAGCGACAACTTTAGAAATCTAAATAGGTCTCCATTTAAATCTATAGACTCTTTTGGTTTCTTCCATTTTAAAAGTTCTACCTCTGTTTCCTGTTATGAATATTTTTTAACCAAATCTAGAACAATATTCATTTCAATAATTTATTTTCTAGTTATGTTTCTTAGAATCCGATTTCTATCTTTTAGCTTTATGAGTAGTACAAAAATTTGTCCTATTATTTTATTTCATTTCATTAAACTATATGTATATATATATATATATATATTACACACACACACATATATATATATAATACACTTTATGATTTGTGTACGTTTAAGTATTTAGCAGCAAAATTTTACTTAACAAGACCCCTAAATCTGGAAATATATGCTTACATTTGTGTGAAATAAATTATACTAACAAAGCAGTTTCTAACAATTTTCAAATAAAAAAAACTGCTTTAGGTGTTTTAATATTCTACAATATGGGTATTTTAACTAAAAAGTGCATAAATCTGAGGTAGAAAACATAAGATATAACTCAAATATATTGAATGGCACTTAACGCACACACACCACACACAGATATATACCCTTACTCAACTTTTTAAAAATATTAACTATTTTCTTTGTGTATTTTTTGCTTTTGTTTCTTTCATGATATTTTATTATTTATCTTAATGTCTTAAGAGAAGATAAAATGTATTCAGTTATTTTATATGCTTCATTAAAAGAGCATTTAGGCTAATTTTTCAGCTGGAATTTTTATTCCGTTAAATAGTTTATCAAATAACCAAATTATTTCTAGTAAGGTAATTCAGATTAAAAGAAACAGACTAATATAAAATTTAATGTTGTAAAATATTTATTTTCAATTGTAAAACCATTAGAAAATTATCCATTGCCCAGATTAATTCTTTTTTTTTTTTGCTTAATTAGAAGCTATCGAGGAAAAATCATTTGCTAATGAAGAAAGACTAATTGATATAAAAAAATGAACTTCATCTACCGTAATAGTACCGCGAGTAAAGTTTTCTAGCTTATTTCTATCTTTATCAAAGATGAGAGTACATCTTTGTATAGCTTGCAAAAATGAATCCATTTTTGGCTTATTGTGTGCCAAGCTAAAAGACTAGTAGAAAATTTTATAAATTATTTTATTCTACGTTCAAGTATTCTGATTATTTATTTACTTCTCGGCCGTTGACAAAAGTTGTAACTATTTGGATACTTTTCTAATGAGAGGAAAGTAACATGCCGTGCATTACGGAAGAAGTAATATGTTGAAGTAACAATATCTGCTATGTGTCTGCTTAAATTTAAGGGGACAGTGGACTTTCAAAAACTTTTTTTTTAATTATTAATTAAGAGTAATGAAAATTTATGAGCATACACACTGAAATACAATTAACTTAAATATATCTTTAAAAAAAATTTTCAACTTAATTTTTTTTTTAAATTAAAAAAAATAAATAATTTTTAAATTTTTTAAAAACGTTCCGTGCGTTCCAATTTTTTATTTTTTAGCTTCGTCTAACATTATTAATGTTTATCAGTACACGTTACACATAACTGGGTATTATTTAACAATTTCATGCACCGGTTAATTTTTTAGAAAGGTTTTTGTTCCTTTTTACTTAATTTTCTGTAAAATATCACATTTCTTGCGCTAAAAATGAAATTTAACTATCTAAATGAAATCAAAATTTAAAATGGATACCCAGATTTGTTTATGTACTTATCAGTATTCTTCACGAGAAATTTCAACCAATTTGCTCAAAAATTGAGACACAGGGAACATTTTAAAAGCACGTAAATCTGAGAAAACAAAGTTTTGAGAAAATGTAATTTTAAAAATGTTTTTCCACTTACCTTTTGTACTTGTTGTTCTGATACTATTTAGCATTCATTTTATTTAATAGCAGACATATTTATAATATGTTATTAATTTACAAGCATAATTTGAAGAGAGAAAAAAAATTGTCAATAGTATGAAATAGTTTCACATGATACAGTTTTTCGGTAGAATATTTTCAACTTTAGTACAAATCAATATAAATTCAATAGAAAAATAACTACAATTTCCCAGGACCATATGTCTCACCTTCTTTTTAATGTGCTTTGTAATTTTAGATAATTTAGCCAATTTATTACTAATTCTTTTTTCTTCCAATCATTAGAATTTTTTTTTTTTACTCTGAGCTAAGCGTCGTTTATCACGTTTATGGGAAATAGCCACAGATACTGCACTTAACTCATTGTGTTCAATTGTTAAAACTATTAAAACAGCCAAAATTATATCCACTTATGGCAGATATTACACTCATCTCGAGTCGCTTTTTAGAAACAAAAGTTTCTTTTGGGCAGTTTTTCCAAATGACACTGTGAATATACTTTCGTTTGCATTCTGAGTTTTTGAAGAACTGCATCGTTCTAATAACTCATTGTTCGCTAGCCTTTGATAAACTGGAAGTATTTTTTCCAGAACTTCTTCTGACAGCTTGGTTTTCATGAGTGAATGTGACATAGGATTTTCATTTTTAGCCAATGCCCTCTGGTAAAAACACCATGATGTTGAACCGGTAGGGCATTTACTATGCTTAGGTGCTTTATCTGTCGATGAGCAATGAAATAATGAAGCTAAAATTGCACCCTTCATTTTCTGTACATCAGGTTCATTTTCTTTTATAGCTTTTCTATAAAAATTAGTCAGCTTCACTATGGTGTTTTCTTTGAGGCTACCTTCTTTCCGTCCACCAATAGTAACACCTTTACTCCGCCACTCTGAAATTTTTTTGCGAAGTCCTGTGCCAAGCCTTTTTGCCACATGGTTGATGCATTCTTCTTTTACAATTTTTATGGAGTCACCATACACATTTAATGATGATAAATGTTGATAGGTTTTAGCATCACCATCTGACAAGATGCTCACGTATCGCATACCACAATTTTTAATGGATCTTCTCCATAAAAATTCAGCAGCTTTAACCTCCATTGCATTTGATGTTCCAACATAATTTTCGCTGCATTCTGCTTCATGTGATTTGTACCATATGGAGTATTCAGCACTATTTTCTCCAAGATCCCTTTTGGCGGTAGTGCATTCTGGGCAATATTTAGAAAGGATTTCATAGTCAATAATGAGCCCAGTCAAAATGCCGATGACAATTCCTATACCATACAATGAGGAATGTCCACGTTTCTGCCATGTTCCATCGTATGAAACGGTGATGTCTATAAAACCATTTGAAGTGTCGAGTAAATCTTCGTGGTGTTTTCGGAAAACTTTTCGGGAAATTTCAAGAATGTCCTCTTTGAAACTGCACTTTTCTTCATACAATTTGTGCATACATTTTGAGAATGTTTTCTTATCCATTGCATGAATGCCAATAGCCATAGAGAAAAGTTCTAATGCTGCATGGCCTTTCCCAATTTTAAGAAAAGCTTCAACGAGCTTTTTATTTGCCTCGAAACATTTGCTGTCATCATCTCGAGGGCTAGAGAACACAGAATTGAATAACTTTTTGCAGTTTCTACATTTTAGTTCTATTTTTGTAGAAAAACCATAAGCACCATTACATTCAACATCCAGTGTGCACATATCACATTCATCACATTTTATGTTACATAAAAGGGAAGACCACATATCATTATTCATCAAAACATATGAACTTTTTTCACTAGCACAAAAAGTTGATGTAGATGGAGAAGGAAACATCTGAAATTTGTTGGCACTTGCATTGAAATATTGTTCTTTTTCACCAGAATGTGAACCATCATTGCTAATAGAGTTTTCAGTATGCATAATAAGTGAGTTTTCAGCATGCATAGCACCAGAGTTTTCAGGACACAAAGTACTATCAGAATCGATTTGAATGTGATTTTTTCCCCATCTTTTCTGAATTTTGGATGCACACAAACTCCTTCTTTTTGATGGCTACCTTTGGTTTTCTATAACGCCTAGAAACAGCATCCATTGTAAAAAAATACAAAACAATTCTATATGTTTTTAAAAGCTTGTTTGTGCTTTTAAATGCAAAAAATTAATTTCGCCGAGATAAATTTTCAAGGAAACAGACAGTAATCACTAATAGGCAATTTTTAAAAAAAGCAATACTTCGGAATTTGAAAACAAACAGAAGTAAACAAACAGCGAAGAAAGAGTTAAAGGTTGCAGTTAAAGTTTGCAGCTAATAAAACACAAAAATATTAATTGTAATATTTAAAAAAAAACCTCAAAGAAAATTGTGACGACCTTTGCTCAAACTTTTGTTTACATTTTTGGGTCCATTAAAATTTTTTTAAATGCTTATAACTTTTAATAAATTTACTTAGACACATGCGGTTTCTTGCATATGGTTCAGTAAACTCACCAAAATCATAATTCACATAAAAGTTTTTTTCCATATTTTGAATGATTTTCGCCAATTTTAAAGTCCACCATCCCTTAAAGTATGAAAATATTGTTATTTGTGTCTCGTTATGCCTTAGGCACATTTGTTATTTCTCAAAAATCAAATAAGTAACTATCAAGATTTGAACTTATATTCTCTTCAATAACGTTTCGACATATAGGTAGCAAATGATTTCCGCATACATATTGCACCATAATGTGAAAGTAAAACATCAATAATTTGAACCACTTAGTAAAATAGGACAAAAACTTCGTCATCCTTCTAGATTTGAACTTATGGATGAGGGCAATTAAAATCAAAATATTCAATATTACTCGCGAAATGAAGTCCATTACTGTTGACAGCTTTATGAATAAGAATTCTGCAGAAAGTAAACATTATAAATACAAATGTTTTTTTCTTCACATGGGAATATTCCAGAATTAAGTTGTTGAATAAAAGGTTACCGAAATGTATCACTTCGATAAAAAATAAATTTGAATATAGAATGAGCTGCATATAATTAAGACGGATCATATCTATATTTAAGCAGTGTAATGTCAATAAACAAAAGAAGTTTTATTAATAACACTTCTGCCAATACTGTTAGTCCTCACATAATAAAAGGACGGTTCACAGTATGATTTTGATGCTTCCGATATCCAAAGATTTTTTTTGTATTTCTTCAAAAACTTTATGAATATATTTTTATTACTCACTAAATATCCTACTTTCAATTCATTCAATCACATCTTGTGGGCACGAGATGAAAGGATTTTATTTTGCGAATATTTTTTAAATGATAGTATTAACCATAGTAACCTTATAGTAACACCACAATTTCAACTTTCGACAATTATTAATTGTTAATGAAAATTCTTGACACAAGCGTAAAATTTACTATGAGATTTATTTTTGAGATGGAAAAGAAAGTATCTTATATCAAAAATACCTTTTCGTTTAAGTGCTTTCAATGATATATTATTTTTAAGTAGAAATTTGCAGTATTTTTCTTATGGATGCCAATAATTATTTTTTCCTTCAATGGGCACCTGGCATCATTGTGAATGAGATTCGATGTCCAGAATTATCATCATTTAAGAATATGCCTGTTGAATTATAATAATTTATTAAAATAAATTGTATATACTATTATAAATGCATGACTTTAAATGCATTGTACATGAACTACACTGCATTGATACTTGATTGATCACTACAATAATACTTCGATCAGTTATACCATTAAAATGGTACTAAAATTGTACTCAATCCATTATTTTCTTCCAGTCATATACCTGAAACTAAGACGCAAACGTAGAAGTCCACTTGTAGTGTTCACGAACTCATAGCCAGAGCTGTAATAGTATAGCCATGAGTTCTTACTTACGAGAAGTGTCAAATATTCAGATTGATAGTCACATAATTCTTCGAATTCTCATTGGAGTTGTAGTACATTTGAATATTCTATAGTGCATACTGTTTAACTTTACATACATAGAGTTTAAATCTCCTTCTCATAGTTTTATTTACAGAAATAAAACCACATAAGATGTAGAACAACTTGAACGACAACATAAAACCGGATGATAACGTAACATGCAGCAATCGATTTAATAAAAATAAATCTGAATAAGAGTTATCGTTGCCATTGTCCCAAAAGAAATATTTAATTACTCTGTCTTGAAAAGTTTGAATTTCTCTACCGGATGGAGAAGATGCACTTGCAGCTTACTTTCTTTGAGATTACTAAGAATATGCAATATGAATTGGCAAAGTCATCGTATGGAGTTTTTTTAAAAAAAAGAGAGAGCTATTGCAGGCATTTACCTCGTCAATTAATATTCGATCACTATTTTAAATTTCGTCGCAGATAAGTACTCTTATCTATTCTAAGTACGACTTTAAGGAAACTTCAAGCAATCAGTTGAGGTTATGCATTTATTTCTCAATTACATGCATTATTTTGTCTCAAGTAGCATTTCATTTTTATTTATGCATTTCTTACAGTAACAACTTATGCATTGATATTATAATCGTTTTTTAATGCTCTAATTAGAATCATGTACGTGTTAAGTTGTATTGATTTATATTATATTCTTATTTACTAAATAATAGTTAAGTACCGCATTTTTTTTTTATATGATTAGTATTAAATTTCACTGGAATGAATCGGTGACCATTCTAAATAAAAAAAATTATAACATGCACGAAAACTTAATGTCAGAAATATCAAGTACTCTTTACATGAAGGACTCTTACACCAACCTAAATTTAATAAGAAAGAAATACGACAATCGATTGATGCCTGATAAGAAAGTTATTTTCAATGTGTCAATCTAAATACAATAATTTTAAATCAGAATTTATTCAAACATTAATCTTAACTAGCAGAAGTATATCAATTGTTAGTATATAATAGCAAGGAAGAAACACAATATCAACGACAGAAATCATCCAACAAAGTTCTAAAATATGAGAAGATAAGAGATATATTTATGTTATACTGTATAAAAAAATACTTTCCCTAATACCTGAATTTGTGGATATTCTATTATAATAAACATGTTATATAAGTACATATTCTTAAGCTACAAGCAGCACTTAAAACTAGTATTATATAGTTAAAAATAAATTATATATAAATTTGAAAACATGATTTATGCAGAAAAAAATCTATCTATATTGTAATATGTTACCAGTTTTGAAAATGATAACACTGAGAAAGAAATTTAATCATGTTACATATGAATATATATTTAGAAATTACATCACCAAGAATACGCAACAATTAGATACAACGTGAATATTTCGGAAGTTTTAAAAAATGACCAGAACCTTACAATATTAATTTTATGTACAAGATTTCATACGCTTTGATAAAAACAGAGAAATTTATGTCTCACTTCAATTTTGCATAGAAAAAAAATATGTTCCTTTTAACTTAAGACTAACTATACGCTTTGATCTGATATCGAAATGAATGCTTATTTTACAGTTGTACTTAAAATACTTTAATAAATAACAAAGGTGAAAATACATCAGCTGAGAATACATTATTTCCGAAAATTACTCAAAATTCAATTGGGTTAAGTTATAAAGCTAACTAGTTGTAACCTTTAATATAATGTATCCCTCAAATTACGTTACATTTATTTTATGATAATATTAATATAAAACAGAACTTTGAATGATAATATACAATTTGAATATGTTTCACATGAAATTAAAACAGAGTATTTAACGATCTTTTGTTCAGAATGAACCTTCTTTAGATAAATAGCTTTTGATTTTGTAAGTACATAGGTAGCTACAATTTTTTTTTTCTTATTTGCCTTACACTCTGCGGTAGTTTAATTAAAAAATGGTTCTTATTTCTTGTTCATACAAGAATTAAAGAGAAAAATCGATCATGTGAACATATCTTTCTTCCATGACCTAGTTTTTAATGATATGTAATGTAATTAAAGTCATAACTTTTTTCTGAAAGATGATTGCGTATATATCATTAATGAAAATTCTAATTAGAATTTAATTAGTCAAAAAAATAAGTTTTGATTAATTACATGCAAGTATTGAATGACTTTAATACATTAAACCACTGTAAAATTAGAAAATAATTATACTTTTTTTCGATGTCCACGGTATTTTTGTATTTTTTCCCCCCGTTTCGTAGAGAAAGTAAGCATTTTAAAAGACTTATTTGTTGCATAAAGAGATGTGTCCTATAACATTAAAAAGAAAACAGATTTATTCCAGCCTTGTTTTTTCAGTAATGCAGACATACATTTGAATGTGTTTGAAAAAAAATCATTATATTTAACGAACAGCTATTATTGCTTAATAAATGTGTGTGTTGACCGTTTGTTTTAAAATATCAGTAAAATTATATATCTTTGACTTCAATTTACAGTATGATTTTATTAATTTCAGATGTTCTTTAACGTATTTTCTTTAAGCAATTGATCTTCAAAACAAATGCAACTACTACGAATTACTTAATGTCTGAATTTTACTGAATATTTTTATAAGCAATTTCATTTACCATGTCAAAAATGTACTTTCCTACAGCATGTTCTAGGGCAATTTATTCTTCAGGGAAAGAATAAATTCCCCTAGTACATTACAGTAATTTAGTTTAAAAATATATCGTATCATTAAAGGTTAACATTCTGATTATCGTATTTATACTAAGCCCACAAGCGCACTTTTATAAATATCCTGAATGCTAAGATTCTAAACATAATAAGTTTGTATTTAATAAGTACTTTAAAACGTTTTATTTAAAATAAAATGCATCACATATTATAATTTTAAAAAAAAATGTTAGCTATGTTCAAATTTAAAACGGTTTACATGCAGTATTTAAAAAAATGAAGAAAAATCGCTCATTCTAAGCTGAATCAATACATATCAGTAGAGCTCATAATTCTGTTCCTCGATAAGGCGACAAAAATGACCTCTAACTTCGCTATCGATTATCATAGCTTCCACACTTCACCAACGTGAGAACTGTGAGCTTGATAGATTGAATGTGCATCAACCCTTATACTTAACTAATATTCAGTAAAACCACGTCTTGATGCTTCGCGATTCAGTTTAACCAAAAAGATAGCAATAAGTTAAATATTATATATACTCGGGTAAATGGAAAGGCAGGAAACAAATAAGATTCTTTAGTTGACAAATCTAAGAATATTTTTTTTAAAAAAAGAACTATATAGATATACAACTTGAGTGAGGGAACTTGATTAAATCCATTAATTAAATGATTATATATAACAATGTTTACATATAAATTCTGAAGTAATGAACTGGTGGCTATAGGAGGTAATTCTGATTTATTTATTTTTTTAAAATGTCTGTCCTGAAATTATTTCTTAGAAGCTATAAATAACTAAAATACCATACACAAAAAATAGTTGTACTGCAAAAAACGAGAAACCAGGTTCAAGAACAATAATTTATCCAACACCACTTTTGAAACCCTTGGTAACAAATAAAAGGAAAAGGGTCTTCTTTAATTAAAGCAAATAACTAATTAGATTAACTCACGGGACAAATGTGATTAATTATACTCCGAGGAGCCCAACAAATATTTGACATTTCTTAGTATAAATTGGAGCAAGGCTCTGTTTCTCTCCTTATTTATCTTTAATTTTGTAAAATTGCAGGCAAAGTGAAATGGTTAAAGATATTCATTTTCTTACGTATTTGACAGTTGGAAAAATCTAGGTTCTGTTGTTTTTATTTCGAGCATAGATAGTGAACTCTATCTCAGTAAGGTATAGTCTCGTGTTTACTACCTAGATAAAAATTGTGAGTTCAATAAATATGGATGAATTACTGACATTGGAGTTTAGAGCTATTAAGAAATATAGAAATTTTTTGTTTTTAAATGTGTTCTCATTTATTGTGTTTTTTGTAAGATGTGCAGTTTACAAGCAATTGAAATTTTAATTAGAGTAGAAAATAGTAAATTCAATTGAGATTTGTGTGGTAGAAAAATTAGATATTTTAAACCAAAATTAGAGTTTTTCTTAGTCATTAAATTTCATATTGAAAAGTAAATAAGGGATGTGCTTTTACGGAAATTGAAATTTGAATGGATTCATAGAAATATGCCAGTGTTCATTGCAGTTCAATTGAAGTTATCTTTCTATTTTTGTACATAATTATAAGGGAAAAATGGAATGACGTGAGGTAATGCTAGATAGATTCTTTAAATATCGATTACAAACATCAGTTTATTTTTAAAGTAATATTTTGTTGTTAATGTAGTTTCCGAAAAAAAAATTGTACAATAAAACGTAACGATTCTCATTCTCTTTCAGTATCATACATCAGCTCCCTTGTGCACATAAAGTTACATTTTTTAGAAAAAAAAAACAAAATATTTTCTTAAAAATTGCCGAAACAAATGAATTTGACAATCCAAACATTCTAAAAAGCTAAATTTCTTCTCAAAGAAATTTTATCTGACATTCTGGCAGAACAACAGCCATAAATTCCCAACTTCGCTGCCACTATTGTAAAATGGTTCTCAAAAGGATTATTGAGGGTTCACAAAAAATAAACATCTGAAGAGGACTGATTTCAGTAAACTCCACTCATGTGTCAGGAAAAAAAACAGATGCATACTTGTTGCATTTCCCTGTACTATCTATGTATAAGTTTTAAAATTCTAGCTGCAAATGTACAACAAATTACATCACTTAACATTTCAGATTTTGTTATTAGCTATTTTCATTCAAATCAAAATAGAATTAAATAACATTATTTAGTTATAAAAATCGGTAAATCGCAAATATTTTTATAAGATTTTAGAAAGCAAATGCTTGCTTTTCTAGTATGTGATCTAGTATTAAAATCACAAATGAATTTGAAACAAAACCCGCCATAATATTTACAACTTTTAATTTTTGTATCTTTACGCATTTTTCTTAAAGAATTTGTAACGTCAGGAAAAATGTTATGACATTTGATAATGTTCAATTCAACTTTATTTTGAAATATTATGTTGGATTTATAGGATGCCTTTAATTGTTAGCGTTTATCGAGTGGTATTATGTTATAATAGTATCATATAATACAATTTATTAAAATTCATTTGATGATTAGATATTTATGATTTTAATGTTATGGATTATAAGAAACATTTTACAAAACAGGAAATATTGATAAATTTTAAGGGATATGGATAAATTTATTTCATTTAATAATAGTTGCTTCGTTTTATGGGTTTAGTCTATCTAAAATATCATGGTAGAAATTAGCTTATTAAATGAAATATATATATATATATATATATATATATAACTTTACTACAAAGTAAAAAAAAAAACTGTCTAAAACATAGATATCATTGCTTATTTTAATATATGATTGATATAATAAATAATAGATTTGAAGTGTATAAAATCAATCTTTGAGATTTCTTTCTATTTAGAGTGTAGGGTTCGGAAACTACAGAGCGTTTATTACTAGCCGATACTAAAGTGTAGTGACCCGAGTGTTAAACCACCATCAGAAGACTAGAGAGTGTTTTGTAAATTTCAAATATGACGTAATAGAGACTGCTCAGTCATAAAAGAAAATTAATATGTGTGTGGTATTCTTTTAAATAAAAAGCACTGATTTTGAGTTGCTCTTTTGAGTTATAATGAATTGCATACTACTTTAAAATAATAAATGATCGTGAATAATTATTTTTTATTGTATTATCTTTAAATCTCGCACAATTAAAACGAAGGAAACGTTTCCATAATTGACTGTTTTCTCCGTGGTAGATCAAAATGACACTTTTTCTTTGTTTTTTTTAAAAATTGTGGTAAAATGATGCCGATACTATCAATATGCAAAATGTATTATGATATAAATCAATATAAGGACATTTTAATTCTTTGTTTTTCACTGTGTTTTATTTGGAATTTCTACAAAAAAGTGGCAGACAATTTCTTTTAGTTTTAAAATATACAGGTAAATCTTTGTACAGATTCCAAGCCCCATTTTCATAGTGGGGTGTTCTAAAAGAGGAAACAATGAAACACTAGATCTCTGAATAAAGCTGATGGGCGTGCATTGCAGTAAAGCACATAAATGAGTAGACACTTCTACGTATGAATAAAAAAAGGCTATATAATACCTGTGTAGCACCTTTAGCATGATCCATGGGAACACCAAAAGTGGTCTGCAAAACTCACCCCAGAAACGAAAGAAAAGAAAAAAGAAAAATGGTTCTTCGTTATGTGTGATTTTCTACGTACAAATAAGCTAGATATTTACATTTCCTATAAACACAAGTCTTTACAAATCAGTCTGTTTCTGCGCTTCGTAATTTTTTTTAAATCATGTAACACCCTTTTAGTAAAACCATAAATAATCATTACAGGTTTTGTACATGTAGCTTGTTTTATATTGTTCAGCTTTTGAGCAATAGTAAAAAAAGGGCATAATCTGCACAAACCTTTCACCAGCACAAAGCAAAAAATCTACCAGTTCTAAGCAAAGATGACTCGAATTACTGATAAAATCCCTGTTTGAAACCTTCCCCGATAAGTAAAGGGAGCTATAGTGGGGTGTAAGTCGTTTTCAAGTCATTCAACATTCCATAGCCACATTCCATTCCTGTCGGAGAAAACAGGATAATGTGGGCACATAAGTTCCTTGCTGCTATCATTTTCAGTTCCGTAGAATAAAAAACGATTGCGTCTCAATGTTTCCATTAATGGAACACCTTACTATATTCGATGATTGAGTATGTGCTTTCCATAGAAAATATTTAAAATGACATGGGGTATAAATATTTTAGAGTATAGGCAACAAAATATAAAACTCCTTTGTCCAGCATTTTTTTTTACACTTTAAGTATCCAAAAATCATATGCAAATTCAGAGATTTTAAAATGTCTTTGCTAAAAAGGAAAATAATAATTTAATTTGGATTGTATTCCGCTGGCGTCTACAATTAAAAAGGATAGCTCAGAGCAAATTCTAAATGCATTTTTATCCATTTATAGTGGAGTTAAACGATTTCAGCAGCTAGTGAATTTAGGTGTTCCATTACGTGGAACACTGAACACACAAAGGGTTAGTAAAGTATGCACTAAACATATATCAAAGTGATATATTAATTAAAAACAATCAATTGCTGACATCATCAACTTCCTATGGTTATACTGTTAATGACATAAATGTTATAAAGACAAATTGTGTTAGATTTTATATTCTCCTAACAAAAATTTGATTGCCTTATCATAAATGTCTTAGACAATAAGAAATGAAATCTCAAAGCTTTACAGGAAAAAACAGTATAAAAAGAATGGTTTCTTATTAATTGGGAATTAAGGGACACAATAACATTCAATTGAGAAAAATCGGTCAACAAATCTAATGATTTTTTGTTTATCTTAAATTATTTTTTAGATACTTTTATACAAACACACACAATTTAAAAGTTTTATGTTTAAAAGCTCAGAATTGTGATAAATTTTACTTTTATTTTTATTTACATCCCGAAGGCAAATCAAAACTTTATAAACTGACTTATCTATGCAATATAAAATGACTATTTTATCTTCATTTAAAATGCTAAGGTTTCTTTCATATTGTACCTAATACTTCGAAATTTATTTGTTGCTAATAGTACATGTAATAAAAGTTGGTATGCATTTGTCAATCAATCAGCCCTTATTTTTTAAAAAATAATTGAATTTAAAATTTGCATGTTTTTAAGGAATTTTCAATAAGCATTCATAGAAAGAAGTTTTGTACGAATAACAATAATTTTATCGCAAAACTCATACCAACTTTTGTTACACATATTTTGACGTACTTGTGAATCAATTTTCATATATGTACATTAATATTTGCGGGAGGAGTAGTATTTTAATATAACTTCATAAAATTCAAATGTGTCCCTTAAAAAAAATTGTTAGCTTTTTATGAAATTCTGAACCCAAAATCTGTTTTTAATCACGTACTCTCGTAGGATGCAACAAAGAAAATTATGAAAATTATAAATTAAAAAAAAATTGTGTAAATCGTACCACGTTCCCTTAAAAAATACGTGTTTGACTTACTAATTAATAATCGCTTACAAATTCTTATGTTGGTAAAATTAACACTGTTAGAACTTTCTTCAAAAAGATTTTGTTAAAAAATGATGTTTTTAAAAATAAAAAGAAACTGAACGTTTGGAGATTATGTGTCAAATATGACCAACTTAACTCTTTTCTCGGATATTTTTTTAAAAGTACTTTTTAATACCCTACTTTAAATAGAAATTAAGAAAAAGCTTTTTTAAAATGCTAACTTTTTGTTGCAAATTCTCAAGTAAAACGTATTTGGAAGTGAAACCCTTTTATATTCAAGCAAATATTACATCAAATTATTGATTTCTTCTAGTAAGGCTGATCATGAATTTTAAAATAAATATTTACAAATTTCACAAAAAGGATTATTATCAAACTAAAATTATAATTAACTACTTATGAATTTTAAAACTGAATTTTTAAATATGCAATCCGTGGTTCGTATAAAATCTTGGAAATAAATAGATTATCCTGAAGAAAAAAAACATTCTAAACGGTTTTCTAAACTTAATTGAAAGTAACTTGGGAAAAAAAAGAGATAACCAACTATCAATTCATTAAAAATTTAACACAAAGCTTTTTAAAATCAATAAATCGCAGATAAAAGTTTTGTACGAATTAAATAATACTTTCAATGCAAGAGCTTATTATTGCATTGTGCTATTTATTTCATAAGTGTAATAACTAAATCCCATTTATGTTGATAGTTTTAATTTTGTTTTAGTTAAATATTTACTTTTAAGCTTAGATTTTTGATCATCTACATTCAAAACAGGCTTTCGAGAAAAAAGTAAAACGCAAGAATAACTAATTTGTCTTCATGTATACAAAGATGGTGATTAAAAATAACAAACAAACTTAAAACAAAGCAGGGATCGTCTTCGAACATTTTGGAAGGCTTATCACCTCATAGACCTTCCGTCGATCATCCTGATCGTTCCATTCCGCTCCCTTCTTATCTCTCTCTTTAAATCTTTTATAGGCGGGTCTCACAAACGCCTCCTACAATTCCTGATTTGAAGGAACATGGATCAAAACAAGGCACCCTAAGAATGAAACCAACCATCTTTGGTTCTTCAGGAACAAAGACCCGTCTGGGCTGCTACTCTCTTTGAGCCACATGTTGAAAATCATGCAATGGAACCATAAAAAGAACGGTCACTTCAATACCTATAATACAATCCTTGGCATTTCTTCCACACAATAGCCGATACTCCAAACCGCATATGTGTAGCACTACCACGTATTAGAGAAGGAACAAAAGAATGAGCTACCATTGAAATATGTGCGTCTTTTACGGTTTATTTTAAAGAAAATACCATCTGACGTGATTCAGCCTAGGGCAGGGGTGGCCAACCTTATTGGAAATAGTTTCATAAAACAATAATTATGGATGCTAATTTAACTTTAAAAAAAACATGGAGAAGTGACAAAATGTTACTTATAAGCTAGTATGTGATTTTTATGGAAATAAAACTTTTTAATACATGTCTATGTACTTGAAATTTAAAAATATACATAATAAATAATAGGAAAGTACAAACATAGATTTATTGTTAATTAACTTTTTACTATCAATCAATTTGGTTAGGCATAAAATAAAAATGTGTAACTTGAATCCTTTAATTCAAAATAATTCTTAATTGATCACACTGTCTACTTCAGTTACTATTTTGTTAACAATTCATCTATTTTAGCATCAGTTTTTACAGATACTAACAAAATTAGGTTATTATAGGTGCACATTAGAGCTAGTTTTGAGTGATATTTATTTTATTGCGTTCAAAGGGGAAAACATTTATTCACAATTATATTTTGATCCGAATTTTGAGGGATTTTTTTGAGACAATACTATTTCAATAAAATTGTAAAAAACGGTTTTTTTATTACCTTTTTTTTAATTTTTAAAAATTGCTCCAGAAGACCCCACTTGCCTCTGCTACAATCATTCGTGCCACACTGTGGTACGCGTGCCGTGGGTTGGCCATACCTGGCCTATGGCATCAAATAGGAAAAGAGGGGTAGCAATCAGCTGGTCAAGAGACGACGCTCCAATATGTATATCAAAATTATGTTAAAATATTTAACTAGTAAAAATGATACAAAAATATGATATTTCCAATAGAAATCTCTTTATTTAAAAGAAAATTCTTAATATTACTTTTTTATTTACTTTGTTTACTTGTATAAAATAAAATGCTGTTGAAGTGCCTAAATAAAAATTTATTTCACTACTTTTTGGAGCTCTTCCAAAAACACCACTGTGCAAAATGACTACATCAGAGTTGCCAGGAAATATTATTGTTTACCATTCACATTATTATTCCAGAAATTATCCATTGGGAATATTTTTTTTTAAATTCCTTGTTAAGAAATTCTCTGAAACAATATAAAATAATTATACTGAAATTTATAAATTTCAATTACTAATTATAGTGAATTTTATTTTTATGTATTGAAATCCTCATATATACGATTTTACTGAGCAATGTGTTTCATTCATTACTCTTAGTTATAAGTTTTGCATAGAACTAAATGTTCCTAATTCATCTATCTAAACTTGAAAAGGGTCAGTTTTCCAAAGCCGAGGCTTAGAATGTTTTAACTTAAGGACTAGGCAAATAGTAATATTTGGGCCTAAATTCGAACTTTAAACGTTGTTGGATACCTTAATCATATAAACTTGCAGGTTTATTAAATTACTTCCACAAATGAAGCTATGAAGTCAACATCCTCTACTGAAATGAGAAATGCATATTTTACAGTGTCTAAAAGTAGGCTTTAGGGAGTTACATATGTCTGGTTGAATTAATGAATTTCATTTAAATGAATTCCTCAGTCATTATGGATGCGCTAGAAAAGGGGAATGCACTAAGCATGGACATTTTATATATATATATTTACAGCTTAATAATTTGCTAGCATAATTTTTGAATAAATTACCATCCATAAAAATAGTTGAAGTACAACAGTTTGTGTTTTAGTAAAAAACAGTATCCTTCACAATTAATACTTATCTTTGGATTAAATAATTACAGTATAGTGTTTTCAAGAGAATAAATTTAAATAAATAAGAAATAATTATTTTCTTTTCTACTACTTATATATGAATTTACATAACGTCAACACGTACAGACAGTATTAAGTGTCTTTTCCAAACTGTTTTCTAGGTAGATTATTAATTTTGTTCTTCTCTTAACAATAATTAATTGCTCAAATTCATGAAGTAAATAACTATGAAAAGTTAAAAATAATGGTATATAAGATAAAACTTTATCATAGCTTTTAAATTTGTATTCGAAAAGCGATTGTAGTTCTGTTTGAAAGATCACAATGATGGAAAAACACACCACAACATAAAATATCATTTAATACAAGTAACAAACAAATCCTCAAAAAACTGCATGGTTTATTAAGTTTCGCGTTCAGAGATATACTAGGCGTAACGTCACGTCTCATTGCCAGACATATGGAAACGTCGCTTAAAAATACAATTTAAAAAAAATATTTAAAATCAATTTTGAAAAAGTCATTTCGAGGCGCATACCATCATAACCCATAATTTCAAACAATCAAATTTTATGTGACTGAGATGTTCGTTTTTGTGCTACATCTTAATTTTTTTCTTCTATTACTATAGATAATATTCACGAAATAAAATTTGCTAAATCAAAAGATGTATCATCAAATGCAATAACTGCTTTCTAAACACGAGTGGGGACAGTTTTCCACCATTGAATGCATACCATGGCCTTTAGTGACCTCACAAATATACACGTGAACTATATCTTAGGCTCTTAAAAAAGCCTAATATATAAAATAACCATTATAAACCCATTTTTATCAGCATTTAAGGCGATGTGGCACCCCACAAATCTTTAAAAACACATGACTGCAAAATTTCAAAGCCATTCCTGCAATTTTATCAAGTTATGGAGCGATATTTGATGCTGGGCAGCAACTACCACGCCCACATTACAGATCATCTGCTAGAAAGCCTGATAAAAAATTAATTAATTACTTTTCTACCGTGCGTAAATGAGACTGACATTATGGAGAATTATATAACAGTAACAAATCACTTCAAGAAAGAATTTTGCAATACATGCAAAAAATGTAGTTTGTGTATAGTTTATTGAAGAGAAAAAGGACTTGGTCAAGATTTAAAAGTTGTGCGTGCTTTTTATCATATTATTATGAATGAAATTAAAAATTCAAAACGGATTCTCCCAAAGCACAAATACCAAATCTCATTTTGATAACTCAGATAATTAAAAATTTAATTCGCAAGAATAGAAAAACTTTCCCATTTTTATATATTTGTTTTTGGTGATATATATATATCCAATGTGTGCGCACTTCAACGCTATTATTATTAAAATATTTTAAGACATTTATTTAAACTAATGCGCATACGCAGTTCTTAGATTTTGTTATATTTTACCTATAAATTGTTACTTGATTTTGCTTTCATTCGTGTACAATATTTAACATGCGAAGGCTTTTAAAATCATGGAAATAAAGAATAAAGGCATAAACATCTTTTGAACATGGTTTTGCATTAGCTCTGAACATGAGATTAGCTCTGAAGTGTGTGTATTTTTTTTTATAATTATTAAGATAAAGCTTTATGAAATATTGATTTTTCATCCGTTTTCTTCTATATATTTATTATGGCAGTATACTGTTTAATTGTTCTACATTTGTGCAATTTCTTATAGTAAGCAGTTTTAAATAAGATAATTAACATTTCTTAAATCAGACTATTCGATGAATATTAAATCATGCTATTGATGAAATGAAAATTTGAAACTCATTTTTCTCCATGTCGAATTTTTGTATATATACTATTATTCAAAACACTAAGGCTTTTTTGATAATTGAAGTATGGGTTTGAAATTTTTTATACATGTTCTAAAATGTATGTTTTTTTTTAAACTGTGGATGGAATTAGCTCTAACATGTTTAGCACTTTTTCTAAAAAAATACAAAATCAAAATTAATATTTATTTGAGAGTTTTTGGAAGTTTAACTATAAGAAAATTAATAAAAAAATTTAGAGCAGCAGCTGATAAAACCTCATGCACATTTTTATGTAGTACATTATAAGTTACTTGGAAAAAAATTTTTGAAAGAAAAGAGACATATTTAAAAAAAGCTTTAAGAATTTAAAAATGTTTTAAAAAAATTCAAAAAATTTAAATTTTCAACATTTTGAAACAAATTTAAAAATTTTGTATATAATTATTATTACATATTAACCTTTATAAAATACAATTAAAACCAAATATCAAATATTAAAAAATAAAAAAAATATGAAGATGGTACTATATCTCCTTAAGTAACTGGGACGTGAGTGTGCTGTAAATTTTAATTTTTTTTCATTTTACTTTTAAAAAACAGAGGGCACTTTGCTGCTTCTATAGATGCATTATTTATGAGAATTCGATTCAAAGAACGCTAGACAATTGTATTTTAAAATTATAAACAATTGTAATGTAACTGTGATTCAGGTACACTTTCTTCAAAATCCGTGGTGTATTCAATATGTATTGTAAAAAAGTAATTTTTCTATTTGAAGAATGTAATTTTTGTATATTATATGTTCAAATTTATTGAAAATTGCACATTTTTTGTGAAAAAATTATGGAAAATTTAAATGATTTTTGCAAAATTAAAAAAAAAATCTTGTTTTTTGAAATGTTAATTATGTTTGGTTTTGCATTTATAAATACTCAGTGTAGTTTTTAAATTATAAATCAGGTGGATATAGTACAAAGTAGATTTTGAAGATTATTCTAAATTAAATACACAGCGTGTAAAATAGATATTTCGTTTTTCCTAACTGCATTTGAATGCTCATGAATAACTCTCTATATATTTATTGCTGTACATTTATCTTTAAAATAAAAAAAATATTCATATGTATGAATACAAAAACAGGGATTATTTTGTTATAATTTTTAAAAACAGATATTTAAGTTAGACATCAGATTAACTTCGTAAATTCATCAAAGACATTTTTTTTATGTATTTTTATAACAATAAAAATATGTTTAAGGAATTTTGTAATATCCTGTAATGATGGTGTTCAAAGTGAAGTAAAAATTCTAAAACTTATAGACAAAAACTTTGGTATTTTAAATGAAAGAATATGTGAATCGTTGATAAGACGTCTTGATGAAATAGGGAAAGAGTAATTGAAAAGACTTCTAAATAGTTTATAAATTAAAACTTACTATTTAAAAACTGAGACATGATGCAAAGTAATCCATTTAATAATAGCATGACTTTATATTGTATTAAAATATATTATTTTACAAATCATAGATGTAAATATTTTTATTTGTAATTTTCTCAAAACACATTTTTTGGTGTTTCCGGTACACTTTCCTCAAAATCTACTTTACTTATAGAGCTGATATTTTGCATAATACAAGATTAACACATTTTTAACAAAGTGAATGAATTCGTTTTCAAATAAACATTCGGAAATTTCAGATATAGTACAATTTCTGCATAAAATTTTAAGGAAAATTTAAATCACTAAATTATTTTTTTAAATTTCTTATAAATTTATATTTTAAAATTTCATTTCGTTCATTTTATGGATTAATATGTTTATAAAACTCTGTCGTAGCCTCTCGCTACCTCTAAGATTATCAATTCCCCTTCGGGTATTACCTGAATCTGAACGTGTTGAATGCATAATAAATTCACTACTTATTTTAACAAATCAATCTTATTTATTGATCTTTCTTAATTAAGAGATTACACAAATACTATTCAATTTGAAGAACAATAAAACACAGTGGAGAATGAGAAGAATTCAATAATCATGAACGACGGAATCCTATCTGAATCTACGAAGGGTCGACGCGTACAATTACAGCTACACACTTATACTTAATGGGAACAAATAAAACTAACCTGATTTCTTATGTTACGGCAGGTTCGTCTAGCTGCTTCCTTAATATCTTGATTGGAACAACTTGAATTAGGATTCCTTTAATAGGTGACTTCTTTCTCAGCTATTCTCGCAGTTCTTTTATGAACTAATTTTATCCACAACGGTAGGATAGACTCTACTCACAACATCTACGTTTACACTTGAAAAACACTTTCTCATTTCATTTCATTCTTCTTTTCTAACTCGCTAAACTCGAACTTATGTAAAATATCTCATTTGCATAAATCACGCTTTGGCTCCCGGTGGAGATTGGTTGAAATAAATAAAATATTTAAAGAATATATGAGAAGGTTAGTGAAACGCGTAAGAACCCGTCACAACTCCGTTTAATTTTATAGCTATAAAAGCAGTAGATTTTATGCAAAGTGTACCTAAAGGTAAAAACATGCTTGAAAATAAAAATAGTTATTGATTAATTAGTGCTCTTACTGATTTATTTGTAATTTAAAAAGAAATGTTTTTACATTAACAAGTACATAAAGATACAGATAATTCAACGTAAGAAATTTATTTCCGTTGCTTTAAGTTTAAGTTAGTGAGAACCATTTAAAGTTGGTGCAAAAAAAGTTCATTTTTCCTTCTCGCAGACGTCCCCGTTACCTTAATGTTTTGTACGAATATGTACAGTTTCTCTCTCTCTCTCTCTCTTTTAAGTTGATCTAAGCACTAAGCTTTTTATTGTATTTAAAAACCTTTTTATTTCTCTCGTAACTTGATTTGAGAAAGATAGGACATGATTTTCTAAAACGGAAATATATTTATTTTTTACTCCTGTGTAACCTCGAGCTCTCAGTGTCGTTTTCCATAAAGCCCGCTCTTAGAGGATTTCCACATAATAAAAGAAGCATGCTTACCAAATTGTACGTCTAACAGTTAAAAAATAGGAATTTTTTTATTTATAACGCCCCTTTAAGCTCTTTAAGCTTTCTTTTGGGTCAATATCCGTAAACTTGCTTTTAACAAATCTCTACAGAATTTAGGAAACAGGTTTATTAAATTTATGATTGTTGGACGAATAGTTTAAACAAATAGGAACTTTTGACTTGAAACCCCCAGAAGCTCTCCTTTTTCCAGTCTTTCTTAGATGATTTCCGTAAAATATACTGCTAGTTGATTTCTACTCAATAAAATGAATATGTTTGTCAGTTATCAAACCTGTACGAATAACTGAAAAATAAATTTTTTTTGTATCTATGACACTTTCGTAATTTTCTTTTGGTGTCAATGTTTGCAAAATTTATTCCTAGTGAATTCTGATTCAATAAAAGTAGCATAGTTGTCAAATTCTAATATGTACGACTAACAACTGAGAAACTGTAAAAATTTTTGTCTTTTACCTCACCTAAAACCCTTTGGGGATAGATTTTCAGAAAACACGTTCTTTGCGGATCTCTGCTCAGTAAAAGAAACATACTTACAAAGTGTCTAGTCTGTAGTAGTAATAGTAGGAAATTTGGTGATGAGTTTGAGTTGCATTTTTTTCTTCCCACTTTCTCTCTCTATATATATACAAGGGGTGATCAAATGAAAAGGTACGAAACGACATAAAAATGAAACAGTTAAATATTTGCATATTCCGCCAAGGGTGAATGTAGCGAGACATCTCGGGATGCCATTGGAGACTCTGACTGGGATCGGATCATGCGCGGGTGCCCGCATGCGCAGGAGAGAGCAAAGGCTCTTATAAAAAGCGGCGTCCAAATGATGCGAGCACAGAATTACTCGAGCACAGAAAAAGCATTAACTCCGATGTGTACTGTGAGACACTCCGACGCCTACGCAGGTCCATCAAGAACAAAAGACCGGGGCTGCTCACGGAGGTGTGGTTCTGCTCCATGATAACGCGCGTCCACACGTCTCCAGAGTCACACAAATGGAACTGGACAAGTTCCAATGGGAGACGTTGGACCATCCATCCTACAGTCCGGACATGTCACCCTGCGATTTCCATGTGTTTGTCCACTGAAGAAACACCTGAAAGGAAAGCGCTTCAACTCGGACGACGTACTCAAGGACACTGTGAAGGACTGGGTCTCGTCACAGCCACAGAATTCTGGAACAAGGAATCCTGCGGCTTGTTCATCAGTGGGATCGTTGTGCTCAGGCCTATGGTGTATATTTTGAATAAAGTCTATATTTGTACCCACCGTGTCATTTCGTACCTTTTCATTTGATCACCCCTTGTAT
>BMAO01030202.1:0-99503 GCA_019973975.1 Trichonephila clavata
AAAAAAACATAAAAACTATTATAGCTTTAATTTTTTTTATACTTGGAACTTTCTACTTTTCTGAAAATATGGAACATTATATAAAAAATAATTTAGGATAAATGTCTTCAATTTTTCACTGATTTTTGTTAATTGAATCGTATTGTGTCCACTTAATACACTCAATGTAGTAAATAGCAATTTCGTAAATATCACTTACATTTCTAACACGATGCATGTGTAATAAAATTGCTTATATGAGTCGTAGTTTACACAATCGTGTATATAAAAAAGTACTAGTTCTCCCATTCAAGTTAAAATAAAAAGTAAAGAAACAAAAAACAGTTTTTGCACTTAATGGGTATGAGCAAGATGAGAGTACGTTATTAATGATTTTTTGTTATAATACGTATAAATTCTATCATGTATAATTACATTTCAATGCATTACACCACAGTACCCATGTATTCCTGATCACATACACGTGACCAGTAAATCGTTTGGTTTAGTCCTGATGACACTTAAGACCCACCTATTAGAAGGGCCGATGATCACTAACCCTTCTTTGCATGATCATGGAAATTGTCATCATACCATTAAGTGAACAAAAAATTGTACTCAAACATGTGTGATGTTAATTGGTTATTGAAGGCAACTTTTTCACGACTATTGCATAATCAGAAACGTAGTTGTAAAAAAAAATCAAATGTCGCAATCATTATAGCGGGTTTGAACTTCTGCTGTTTGTTGCTGTTAGATAAAATGTCTGTGCGATTTTTTGAATGTTTTTGTTACTAATCTGAATTTTTTTGCTAATAAAAGTGATAATAAGTGGAAAATGGTCTGTTTATTGTGTTTCAGTAGCTTTCTGTGCAATTTATATCGAATACCCAAACACAATTTTCCCAAACCCATGCGACAAAAATTTAGATCACTATGCAGATGTCTTACTTTTAATGTATGGCGAAAATATGGTTTTTGCTGTATTGTTATTTTGTTTTATTTATGAATCAGAATTTAGAAAAGAGAGACATTGCAGATTATTTAGACCAGTTAGAAGGTGGTAGCCTATCAGAAGATGGCGTTGATGACGAAATCTCCGACGACGAGTTCCGCGTTGTATAAGAAATTAGAGAATACTGCTACTACTACTACTAATAATAATAGGTGTTTTTTTTAGCTATGATCAGGAGCAAAAATGATACTAAAACATATTATTTTTTTTATTTATTTTGTACTGAGCTAATATGCAAATTTACATGATGATGGATATTTCCATCATACTGTTTTTTAATTAATTTTTAATATATATTTAAACCGGGATTTTCTTAAGGATTTTCCCCTTCGTTTAGCTCATAAATAACATCTCCCTGATTTATATAAAAAATCATGCAAAGAAGGGTTAAATACGTCGTGAGAGAAAGTCTTTGTGGTGGCGTGATGTGAACGTTAAGAGACGGGTTGCCAATTGAGGTGTCATCCTCGTCAATAAACATGTCTCAAAAATAAGAAGTGCACCACCAGAAACCCTTGTTTTGACTTATTGCCATGGTTCAAAATTACACGGACCATCGCCAAAAGCCTTCGTGTTGCTAAACAGTGCGACGTTAATATTCACTCACTCACTCACTTTGACTTATTGCGTGGCGTTAATAAACACGCACCATTTTTTTTGTCATTGATTAACACTGCCATGACTTAGGGGACAACAAAAAAAATAATAATCATACTCTGTACACCTGTGGCTCAGGAAGTGAGGTAAAGGGTCTCAGGTGTGTTAATTTTCTCTAGGAGGGCTGAAAATATAAACAATATCAAATACATATAACTCTTCGAAATCGAAAGTGTAAATTGTTTGAAATATAATCATAATTTTTAAAATTAAAAGCATATGAAATAAGAAATATTTCTATAAGAAATATTAATTAAGTTTTACTTTGCGCATGCTATTTTGAAAAGTAGCAGCTTTAATTACTAGAAATAAGGTGATTTCTAAATTAAATGTACCCTTATTACACCGTAGCAATTTTAAATAAATAGAATAATACATTAATTTGTTTTAAAAAATAAAATATATTTTCAAAATTTTAAAAAAAATTTCAATATTTTTCAAATGTTTTGAAATACAAAAAATATATTATTCTTAAATTACTATGGTGTGAATAGTATGATACATTTTATAAATCTATAAAAATTTACAGATAAAATGCTACTATTTTAGAAAATAGCAGACAAAACGCAAGAATTACTTAGTATTTATTACAAAACTATTTCTTCATTGCATATGCTTACAATTTTTAACATTATGGTTACATTTAAAACATTTTGTACATTTTTGATACCATAATTCCTTCGTAAATAATGTGTAAAATATTCGAATTATTTAATTTAAAGTTAAACGAAGTATACCTGTTTGAAAATTGTTTATATCTCCCCCCCCCGAGACAAAATTAACACCCCTGAGACACCATAAAAGGAATAAATATCTGGATTTCATTGATAAAATGAATCACATAACTGATTTCCTAAGTAAAGTAGCTTGAGGACATTTACACTCTGTCCATAAATTAAGGATAAATTAAGAATCACACAGAAATTGAACTCTAAAATAAAAATTTCACCTGTAGAATTATCACATACATCTTGAAGAAGAATATGCAAATTACAGAAACCACCAGATGGCGCGGATAGTACGTCACAATGACGAGAGTGTAATAGAGGCGTATATAAGGAATGGTGGCAAAGAAGTAAAATTGTTCACAAGCGCTTTAAAAGCCTTTCACTGCACTAACCGCATAATTATGGCACAAAGGAAGCATTTGGATGATTTTTAAGTGGTAGAATTATCGGACGACTGGAATGTGAACGTACCCAGCTGGAAGTATCCGATGAACTTGGAATCGCCCAGAGTGTCATCTCCAAGCTTTGGCAACGATTCCAAAGATGATGGTAATGTGAGTAGATGTTACAGCACAGGTCGTCCCTGAGTTACAACGCCAAATGAGGACCGGTATTTGGCAGTTACTGCCAAAAGAAACAGACGGAGCACAGCATCAGACCTATTTCGTCAGCTCTCTTCAGCTACCGGTACGACAGTTTCAAGGCAGACCGTGTACAGACGCTTAGGGCAAACTGGTCTATATGCTCGTAGGCCTGTCAGATGTGTTCCCCTTACCGCAACTAACTATCGCCTGCGATTAACCTGGAGTAGAAAGCATACATTGTGGACACCGCAACAGTGGTCTTGTGTGATGTTTTCCGACGAGTCCAGGTTTAGTTTGCAGTCTGATTCTCGTTGGACTTTCATATGGAGAGCGCCAGGTACCTGTTACCACCAAGAGAACACCATTGAACGACACCGTTACGGTGGTTCAGGATGCCTCGTTTGGGGAGGAATTATTCTTGGTTCCAGAACTGACCTGCATTCAGAGTGTAACGATGTCAGGCACATTATGTCATTCTGGAACAACCTGTACGTTTGTTTCGGGGCGCCATGGGTGCTGAATTTCTGTTTATGGATGACAACGCCCGTCCTCACCGTGCAAACATTGTAGACGAATGCCTTCAATCGGAGGATAAGACCCGTATGGATTGGCAGCATACTCACCGGACTTGAATCCAATAGATCATGTGTGGGATATGCTTCGCCGACGAATTGTAGCCGTCAATCCCCTCCCACCTGTCTACTGGAACTTCGGAGGGCATTGCTTGATGAGTGGTGTAATATTTCCCAAGATCAGATTGATAATTTGATACTCAGCATGCGTAGGCTTTGTAAGGCCTGTATTGAATCGTCCGGGAGACATACTCCATATTAACCGTCATACTAACCATATATACTGTTTTTTGTAAATAGGTTCTTTTTTGAAATTGCTCCAGGGAGTAAAAATCACAATTTTTATTAATTATGTCAAACATATAGCATCTTTTTTGCTCTTTACTTTTTGTTTAATAAATAGACTTTACAAATAAGTCAAATTTGTTTTGCTTCTGTCTCTTTCTTTGCCTGAACTTCATTATCCTTAATTTTGGACATGAGTGTATATAAAGCATATATTGAGGTGAAAGTAGAATATCATTTTTAAATGTAAAGTATAATAAAAGCTATTATTGTGTGGTCTATTTGATGAATACTCATTATTCTGTTACATTTAATGTTCTAGAATTCTATAATTATACATAATTTAACTATCTTGATATGATTCGTTCTCCTTGAAAAGTGATAAAATAGAAAGCGAAAAATATAAAAACACACCAAAATTGCATAAATTTATGAAAATTATACAAAAAAAAATATTGAACCAATATGTTTTAATTTTAACTTTTCATTTTATTTCAGATAAAATAGAAGATAAATATAATTAAAAAAATCTGATTGCTTTTTGAAAATGAACATGAATTTATTTTCTTTAGAGTATTTTTAAATAAGTCCTCTTTTAAAATTATTGATGGACCTTCATTATTATTATGGATATTTATTGCCATTAGTAGATAAATATAAGTGTCTTCATTATTTTTCAAGGGATTTCCCTCTCCTCATTTTTCCTCTTATCTTTCCTGAAGTAATACCTGAATATTGAAATGCAAGTTATATGCCTCGTTTTTATTTTGTTACCGTTCACTTTTTATAGTCATTATTTCTAAAACAAGAATGATTTGGTCGTTAGAAATATATATAAAGAATGACATATACAATACATTCAGTTAATACACGAAAAACTCTAAAATCATTTATGAAACTCAAATACTCATATTGGGCAAAAATGTATTGTGTAACTTCTTTTACAATTGCAAGTGGTGATGGTAGCCAAATGACCTTGAACTTGTGTTGGGTACTATGTCGTAATTTGTGGGATCGATCTTAAATGTTAACTAGGAAAAGGGGTACCTCCCGCTCACCTAACGGTGGACCAAATCCCGTTGTATAAACAATATAACTGTTCATATCCATTGCTCAAATTGTAAAACTGTAGTTTACATGTACTATGTAGTTCTATTTTTTCAATATATTGAGAGCAGGAAAAATAAATCTGAATTTTACTCCGCTTTTTAAATTGAACTTCAATTTAGTGCCTCTTCAAATCCAATGTACCTAATTACATTTTCATCTGAATTTTGCTAAATTTTTTTCCGTTTTTGCTTCTGTACTATGGCAGAGCTACAATGAGTAAATATTGTTTCTTTCGATGTTACACCCAAACCGACTTTTTTCAAAACTCTCTCCATGTGATTTATTAATAGTCATGGCAAATGCAAATCTTACAGGGATTTGCGAATGTTTCATTTAAGAATGGTATAATCTCGAGTGTCCAGTGGGATCATTGGTATGCATACGATTTCATCTTTTTATCTCCTGATAAAATTTCATACTGCTGTATATTCTTCTAAATATTTTTTATTACCAATCTTGTAATCCCTCAGTAATCAGTCCCTCAGTATTACATACATTTCTTAATAGCATGACGATATAGCCTAATTTCAAATTCAGTTTAGCAAATGACATTCCCAATGGAGTTGGTGATGATATATAATCAGGTGCAGGGACGACTTAAGACTTTATGAGGCCCCGAGCTACTACGCAAAAGTAACCCTGACTCCTACACACATGTAGGATCCACTTATAACACTTAAGAGTATACGGCACAAAGCATACGCTGTCAAATACTCGTGTCAGACCTCAAACTGGCTCGACCGACTTCCACCTTTTGAATGAATGAGTAATAATGGCTTGTGGTGGTAAGTCTAAGCCTATACAAGGACGACGGTTATCACAAATATCCAGCTGACATATTGCTCGAAATTCTTAGTTTTGGGGAGAAAAAAAGCGGATATAACATTTAATCATTGAAATTATTCGAATCATGATCTTATTAAGGCTGAGTCGAGATCGAGACGGGGTCCTGGGTCCATTTGGCCTATACCTTAAGACGTCCCTGTTCAGGTGGATGCTATATAGTATAACAATTTGAACCCTTAAAAACAAACCTGGCTTATTGCTTTTTTATTATAGTTCTTGTGTGTGAGGTAAATAAATAAATTTATTACATCATCACGAAAAACATGTACAGATAAAGAGAAAGAAACATGTAGTACATTCAATTAGATGTAAATTAAATCTCAACACACAAGATCCACAAGTGGCAGGATAGAGAATTCTTGAGTGGCATTACGACTATGGAGCTACTTTCGTCTCCTGAGGTGTTGAAGAATTACAGAGCGTGATCTCTCATGGCATTTTAATCTCTTATCTTGATTACAAAGTTGACTGTTAATCAAAATCACGAGCTCTGACCTTCCTTACCGAGTAGTTTCGGTACGGAAATCAAGGCTATTGGCTAAGGGCCTAAAATGCACTACATTTCCGAAGAAAAACCTAATTTTTAAGCGATTATTTTAAATATTTTTAGATATACTTCATTATCTTACAATTCCTACAACTATTTCCAATTTTAATATGTTTAAACAATTTTTTTCTAATCTTCTTAGATGTGTTTATCATGATTCTGTTAATGAGATTGGTATACATAATGATATATTTAATTTTACAATTTTTTTCGTAATGTGGATTTTACCATGAACAGTAAAAACACACCAATATCTATACTTATGGAATTTTAAAAAAATAACCATTTACCCAAATCCTTATTCCACTCTCAGAATGATCAAGCATTTTATACAAAACACCAGAAAGGGTTTCAAAACTTTAGATGGAATATAAAAAACACATTCGTATTTTAAATACCCGATTACCATGAAAATGTACTATAAAATTCGGCGTTAGCAGACTTGTACTACAAACAAATACGATCGAAAATTACGGGTGTGTGTTATACGCCGAGTATAAAAATGATAGCTTTCAAAGTAAACAAAAAGAGGTGAACATAAAAAAAATTAGTTTTTTACATACAATGGAAATGCTTTTTATTGAAAAGAAATGGCATAGATTGCGAATTTAGAAAGTTGTATTTCTAGAAGTATACTAAATATTTTTTCAAAAGCCAGGGATAATACCTCGAATAAATGACTCCAAAACATTAAAATATTGCATACGCATATTTCAGGTTTCTTCGTAAAAAAAAAGGAAAAGGGGCGCATTTACGGCGAATAAACTTAAAACTAAAAAAATGCAACTTGGAAGTATAGATACGTGTTATTAGCCGTATTTTTTGGTAAGTCAGTGAAATAATTGTAACAGCTAATGCAGACGTTACGTGTTCCAGTTTCGGTTTTAGCTTCTACACACTGCTGAAAAAAAAGTAAATAACTGCTATAGATAATGTAGCTAGAGGGCAGCGAACTTTTGAATACATACACTCATGTCCATAAATTAAGGATAATTCAGAATCACACAGAAATTGAACTCTAAAATAAAAATTTCACACACATCTTGAAGAAGAATATGCAAATTACAGGAAACCACCAGATGGCGCGATAGTAGTCACAATGACGAGAGTGTAAGAGAGGGGTATATAAGGAATGTGGCAAAGAAGTAAAAATGTTCACAAGCGCTTTAAAAGCCTTTCAGTGCAATAACCGCATAGTTATGGCACAAAGAAGCATTTGGATGATTTTTAAGTGGTAGAATTATCGGACGTCTGGAATGTGGACGTACCCAGATGGAAGTATCCGAGGAACTTGGAAACGCCCAGAGTGTCATCTCCAGGCTTTGGCAACAATTCCAAGATGATGGTAATGTGAGTAGATGTTATAGCACAGGTCGCCCGAGTTACAACGCCGAATGAGGACCTGTATTTGGCAGTTACTGCCAAAAGAAACAGACATCATCAGACCTATCTCGTCAGCTCTCTTCAGCTACCGGTACGACAGTTTCAAGGCAGACTGTGTACAGCCGCTTAGGGCACATTGGTATATATCCTCGTAGGCCCGTCAGATGTGTTCCCCTTACCGTAACTCACTGTCGCCTGCGATTAACCTGGAGTAGAGAGCATGCATTGTGGACACCGCAACAATGGTCTTGTGCGATGTTTTCCGACGAGTCCAGGTTTAGTTTGCAGTCTGATTCTCGTCGGACTTTCATATAGAGAGCGCCAGGTACCCGTTACCACCAAGAGAACACCATTGAACGAGACCGTTACGGTGGTGCAGGATGCCTCGTTTGGGGAGGAATTATTCTTGGTTCCAGAACTGACCTGCATGTTCAGAGTGTAACAATGACAGGCCACATCTATCGGGATGTCATTCAGGAACAACATGTACATTTGTTTCGGGGCGCCATGGGTGCTGAATTTCCTTTTATGGATGACAACGTCCGTCCTCACCGTGCAAACATTGTAGACGAATGCCTTCTATCGGATGATATCACCCGTATAGATTGGCCAGCATACTCACCGGACTTGAATCCAATAGAGCATGCGTAGGATATGCTTGGCTGACGAATTGCAGCCCGTCACCCCCTCGCACCTGTCTACCGGAACTTCGGAGAGCATTGCTTGATGAGTGGTGTAATATTCCCCAAGATCAGATTGATAATTTGATACTCAGCATGCGTAGGTGTTGTAAGGCCTGTATTGCATCGTCCGGGAGACATACTCAGTATTAACCATCATACTAACCATGTTATACTGTTTTTTGTAAATAGGTTCTTTTTTAAAATTTGCTCCAGGGAGTAAAAATCGCAATTTTTATTAATTATGTCAAACATATAGCATCTTTTTTGCTCTTTACCTTTTGTTTAATAAATAGACTTTACAAATAAGTCAAATTTGTTTTGCTTTTGTCTCTTTCTTTGCCTGAACTTCATTATCCTTAATTTATGGACATGAGTGTATTTTGAAATGTCACTCAACAAAAATGAGGCTACGAAACAAATTCCCTATTTCGGTCATTTTAAGGGTAATAGGTTTCCTTAAGCTACCCTCAGTGGTGTTTCCCGAGAAAAGTGACGAGTTAAAACTCTTTAATGAATAACGCATATCTGGAAAATATTTAATGCGTAATTGCTACGCAGCTTCCATCTTCTTAAAGGTTTGGAATATGCAACATTGCAGCACTTAATTCTACAGATATAGAGAGTGCTATTACACAAATTATTCTTCGGCTCTGTGTAAAGCTACCAATTCCCCCATGGGGAAGATATTTTTACCTTGGGAATATTGAAACAGGATGCATCTCGAGGGACGTATCTAGGTTACTATTGCGCATTATCGGATGCAAATTACTGAGCCATTTAAATAAATAACTATTAGTACATTAAGCGAATTGTTTGAAATTGTTCATTACATCCCGAGAATGGGATTCTTCAAAGCCGAATTGAAAGAAGCGATTCTGTATTTCGCAGTTCATTGATTTAAAAGATGTGTTAATTGTACCAGGACATGCTCGAAAGAGTAAAATGTCAAAATTCACTCTTTTTATTGGGCAAATATCTTTAAAAATTTCCAATAGAGGTTAGATTTCTCGTGATATAATAAATATGTTTTAATCATTCTGTAGAAATACAAAAGTAGTTTAGTAGTTAATTTTTTTCTCTTTAAATTAAGTGGGTCATATTTTTTGAGATCTCATAATACATGTTCTTGTGTTTAGGTACCATTTTTTTAAAAAAAGTATCTCTTAAAAATGTAAAACATTTCTTGCACATATGTAAGATAATGCACAAAATATAGTGAGCGTATTTTTAGTAAACTATCAAGATATATAGTTTCTTTAAAAAAAATTTAAAGCTTTGTAATTTAAAATTTTTTATTTTTTTTACTTTTTTATGCATAACACTATTTTTTTAAAAACTATGTACTACTTCGACTAAAAAAATAGGTTTACTATATGTACAGATATAGAAGTATGAAAGATTTGGAACCATATAGAGCTATAGTTTTTTTAAAAGTGTACCATAAGAAAATTATGATTTGGAGGAAAAGTAAAAACACTAAATATTTGTAAACGTTTGGTTACGCATTTTGTCAACGAATATATAAGTTTTATACATTTTTAGATTCAGAAAAATATGCAAAATCTTTAATACTAAAATTGAGAAATCGATCTTTTGAATATGTAGGATGCCCTGGTTTCCTTAAGGATCCTATGAATATTTTAAATACTTCTGTGTTCTGCTGAAGACATTCGTGAGGTAACTTTTGTAAAAATAAATGAAATAGGTTTGTATGAAAGAGTTTGTTACACATCAAAGTTTAATTAACGAATTGGATTGATTGTAGTTAAGTAATATAAATTGAGTGATTAAAATAGTGTATGGATTTAAAATATATTTATATTTACTTTTGATACTAAATATTTCTTGTAGACAAATTATATCTGTTTTTTGTTCATGTAAAATAATATAATTTTAAAGGTTAAGAGCATTTTATTTGCAATTAATTTTTAAAAATAATTGTTTTTTTAAAAAAAGCTTTTGTGTCAAAAATTAACAATTTAGTTCCCTCTATTTTTTTACCCAAATAACCACTGCAAACGTCAATAAACTTATTTTTCTCTATAAAAATCAGTGACATCTTCAAGAAATGTATAATCAATTTCATTACATAATTCTTACAGTTTATTATATTTAGTTAAAGATAAACAGAATTATCTGGTAGGCAACTGTATTAATGCAAGAAAATAACCACTGCAAAGAAAATAAAGCAATATTATTACAATACAAATAACTATAATATACGGAAGAAAATAACTTATTTATAAACATTTTATTTAGCATTTTCATGCCATGCTTTAAATTCAAAAGATCAAAAATAGAGTAAAATATAATTTAAAAAATATGAAATAAAGTATTTACAAATGAAAACCACCCTCTCGTCTTCATTTTTATATATAGGCTTCGTTACCAACTCATCTAAACTCCCTTTTCTGTTTTAAAATCCTTTTCAGTTATCGTATAATTTGAAATAATCTGACTCGCAGTAGTCAAGTAGTTAGATCAGGAATTAGCGTTCCGCATTTATTCTGCCGAGTCGTGTACTGCAGTACTGGTTCCACTAAAGACAGCAAGAAATGGAAGGACAATTATTATTAAAATTATTAAATTTGAAAGTCCACTTATGAACGTGATCGGGGGTGTTAGATCAGCTGTTGTTCTCGTAGCATTCTAGCCTGTGGTTCAACATTAAGATATCCATCGCCAATAGCCCTAGTCTTGTTTTTGAATGGAAAATTAATTTGCAGTTAATCGATTTGATATATCTTCTTTTTTGAGACATCTTTATTGAAATATTTTTATATGAATAGTAAAATTATTCTGTGCAATACATTTCTTGATTTACTTCAGTTTTTTTGCAACTTTAAACATGTAAGTGCTTTCTGAAAAACTGCTATATCTTTACTTGTACTGATATTGCGAAGCGCACTAGTTTCGAACATTATACATATAACGCAGGGTAATTGATTGGGAAGAAAATGCTTTCTACGTTGTAAAACAGTGGCAATCAAAAACACAAACAGCACCTCAGTGATCCGTAAGTTAGATCTACCCTTAAAATGTCTGCATCACCCCTGACGTAAGTGACGAAGCAGTAGCATACATGTCATATGACTAATCAGTAGAAATGGTGGCGTCTGCAGTGGAAAATGTTTTTGAGTTCTTGAATTCAGCAAACTGTTATGGAAGCTACATTTTTGGATCTGTTAAATCTTTGGTTTTTGCTACAGTTTCAGGGCAACATTGATAACTTCATTCTCCATTTGGATGGCTCATCACCATACTGGTCGGCCAACGCGTTGGATTATTCTACCTTACAAATGGATTAGAAGAGTCGCGGACTACAAGATGGCACTTACCTAATGGCCACTTATAAGTACTGACCTAAAACTTGTGATTTCTTCCTGTGGGTTATGTAAAGGACAAGACATCCTCCTTCCTGTTGATCTAGTACATCTGATACAGCGTACCACAACCTCTATCGACAGACTTGATTCAGATACTTTAGCACGTGATTGGGTGGCAATGGATTACAGTTCGATGTGTGTCATGTGACTAAAGGTTCACACATAGAACATCTGCGATGGCTTTTAACAAAGCTTATAAGGTTTCCATACAATTCTATTATAAGTAACATATAATGCCTTAAATTGTTCTTGATTTATAGTGCACAGAAACTTTGTACTACGTTAAGAATCCCTCTGTATATATAAAAGTGAAGAAATGTTATCAATTATCTTTGCCCTACGGAACATAATTTTTAATATTTTTTTTCAAAATGCCAATTCTTTCCCACATTTAAATGACCAGACATTTAAGTTAAAAGGCTGGGATGAGCACTGTTTATTTTTATAAAACCTAATCATCCCTTTACACATGCTAATAATATCTGAAACAACAGAGATGTATGATTACAACAACGAAATGAATTATTTATGCATTCCTAAACATTAAACAAGTTAAAAGTATTTTAAGTTAATGTTTTTTAGATTTGGAGGATAGTTAAGAAAAATATGCAATTCATCATGATAACATAAAAAAGAAATTAATATTGCGATTTTTTTTAATATTGCTTTTAAAACTATTTCATTAATTTGAATGGATAATACTTATCTATATTTCTTTAAATTTCAAATACACCCCTAATGAATAAGAATTTATTAACGTAACACTATAAAGCAACTCGAAGGTTATTGGCGGAATGCTCAAAGGAACCAAGCTCACCCGAAGAGGGTTTAGAGCTACAAACCGATCCCTCGGGAGACAACTACATCCTTGTACAAGTCTTTATTGAAAAAAAAATAAAGTTTAAATTTTAAACAGCAGTAAAATAACAAAATACAAATTTAAAGGTAACTGCACGATATACATGAGTGTACGTAAACACAATGCAAATACACAAAGCAAATATAATAATAATAAAAGAAAACATAAGGAGTATAAGAAATGGAAGAAAGAATATACATATATTCCATCTTTCTTACAAATACATAAAACAATAATAAAATTATCCAATACAAATACACCATACAGACCAAAGAAGAAGAAGAAAAAAAACTAGAAACATAAATAATAATAATAAAATGTTCCTTTCAAATCATGCTTTCAATTGACGCCATCACTTCTTGTTGATATCTTTTTTCTTAAATAGCCCTTCAATTTAAAACAAAATGATTCAACACCGGAAGGAGGATTATTTATTAGCGACAAACCACGTAATTTTGAACCACGTTTAAGCGACGATAGCATCATCCTGGTTAGTACCCTCTCTTCCAACTTCCACACCACACCAATGGGATGACTTTGAGCATTTGTAGATTTAACGTGAATCAGGTCCTCCACACGGCGGGTCTTCACTGGCCCTGAATAGAATTTAAAAATGCCAGTGGGAGTCCATGACTAAACAAGAACTGATAAAGAAATGAAAAATGAAAAATAGTTTGATTTATTAAAAAACCAATAACTTTTTAAAATTAGTTTTGCATGCGAGAGGCTATTAAATAAAATAACACCCTCTCTTTTTAACCTTAACGAGCTTAATTAAAAGCAATACTATTAACACCTCATTTCTTACTCTGTTTATAACCCAATACTTAAAAGAAAAAAGCAGCACTTGGATAGCTTTTTTGTTACGATGTTATTGATCTAATTAAATCTAATACATGAGTGTAAATTAAACTTAGTGGCAATTTCGAAACATCTTTGCTTGATTTCAGTGATAAGCACTTTCTTTTGAATATATATTTGTAATTGTGGTATTAATTCCATTACAGCTTGTTCAACAAAACCATTATCTCAAATTCATTATACTTTCTCCTGTTAAGAATAACATCGGAATACAATGGTACCAACGGCTTTTTAATAAACAATGCGATTTAATTTCAATAAAAAGATATTGAACATAACGTTTGTGAATCATATCGTTAATTAAATTAAATCTGAACTTACTTTTTTCTAATAAGCGTTTTAAAAACTCTTGACATATCATTTAGTGCAACCATTATTTAAGTAAAGGATTCATTATCACCATTATTTAAATTTCTTTAAATTGAATCAACTTAGATTTTTTGTGGTTTCCTTTGAACGTTATAAATCCCATTAAATCTAAATCAAATTAAATAGAAATATTTTTATTCAGTGTGTTTTTAAATGACCGCCACGCACTTATTCGGAATCTGAAATTTAATTATTTTTAGAAAAAGAAGATTTTTAAATCAGAGTTAAAGGGCTAAGGAATAAATATTATTTATTGATTCTAAAAACAAATCGGTCACTGTGCGAGAAGAAATACGTCTCATGGTTTACTGAGATGAAATCGTCACAGTAGTTATATAATAGGGAAAAACGAGTAATTCTTAAAATGATAAATAAAATAATACAAAATGAATAAAAGTAACTTATAAATACGAGGTGTGGCACAAGAAAAACGAGACTGGCCCATTAAATCATTGCGTATACTGAGTCAGTTCTCCGTGACAGTATTACCTTCAACGTAGTTCCCTTCAACATTCACACACTTCTGCATTCAAAGCTGCCCTTGCTGGTAACAGTTCTGGAACTAGGTTTTTGGAAGTCCTTTTAGGAGATTTTCTGTTTTTGCTTGAACCTCTTCAACTGAGATAAAATGGGTTTCTTTTCAGAAAGATTTAACTGTTGGTGATGAAAAAAAGTCCTGGGTCAAATCAAATGAATTAAGAGTATACCACATCGTATCAATGTTTTTGCTGGTCAGAAAGGGAAGTGTGAACGGGGTGCATTGTCTTGGTGCAACAGTCATCCATCACTCCCCAAAATTCTGGATCCCCCCTAATTTTGTCCCCTAAGTCTTTTTAATACTCCAATATATAATGTTGATTAACGTCTGACCACTAATACGAATGGGAACCCCCTCATATGACGATTTTTGTCTATGTTTTGGTGATGTGTTTAGTTTTGAATTGCAAACTTTTTAGGCGCGTGTTTTTCTTCTTTTTACAGTGAAACTTTCAACCATGCTTTTTCCCGTGAAATTTTGTTTTATTTATTTAAATATTACTGTCATGCAGATCACTTCCGCTCAATTCCAGCGAGTAAACGAGAGAGGAGTAAGAGATAAAAAAAAGATTATTCTTATGTAGAAAAAGGAAGATAAGAAGTAACGCTCTCGAGCGCGAAACGGAATCTATTTTTTTATTCAGTAAAAAGACTATTTAAGCATAAAAATATGCAAAAAGAAATTGAAATCTGAAATTTTAAGGTAGTTATTGGTGAGAAAGTTGAAAAAATTTTGTTTTATATTAGTGATAGCAACAAAGAGGTTACGAAAAAATAAAAGTGATAATTGTAAAAAAGTACGAACCTTCTCCTGTGTTGTTTGCTTGGATATTTTAAGAAAAGTAAATGGCTCTCAAGGCAAGTACATCCAAAGAACTGAATTCCCTGGCCTAGAATAAATTAGAAGTTCTCACTTCTGCAACACAGTCATGAGTACACACGCAATTTTTTAAGGCTCTTAAACCCTTAGAAATTTTAAAAAATATTCATTTATCGAACACTTAAGATATTTTCTGAGATCAACTAGGTTGCAGACCGTTGAAGATGGGATCGTCCATGCTTGTTGAGAACACTAGCTCTAGTTAAAACAGATAAAGCGTGAACGCGTCAAATTCGAAGTCGAATGAAAACTCTTGCTAAACAGATGAACGTTCAAAAAAAAACCATTGAGTCGCAGTGTAAACAAATATCTTATACCAAAGGTTATTGAAAAATATCTAATTTTTTTCAATTCATACTATTGTACTCTCACTCTTTCTCTATATTTATCTTGCTCAAATTTTCAATCGTAATAAGATACATTTTAAAGCATTGAATTGAGCTGAAAATTTATATACAAGCTTATTTTGGATGAAAATACAGTAGTTTAATTCTTATTAATAAAAATTAATTGATTAAAACTAATTATTCAAATAATTACAAATACAGCCACGTTATCATCATTTTCGGCTACTTAGTGACCATTTTGGCGACTTCTGCCCAACCTTAAAAGTTTTTTTCTCACATTTTAAGGCACATTAATTTGAGATGGAATTTTCTATAAGCTATTCTTTTTGGGTAACAGTACGATAACTTAATTATAATTAATTAAAAATTAATTCAATGAAAATAACTATTTAAAGAATTACTGATACCACCACATTGGCTTCATTTTTAGCGACTTAAGTCAAAACTTTAAACATATTTTTTCCCCTCACGTATCAAAGCATTCAGTTGAAATGAAACTTTATATATACGATTGTTTTGGATAACAATACGATACTTTAAAGATAATTAATAAAAATTAAGTGCCACTTAATGTTGTAATTTTGTCATATGTATATAATAATCATATTCTTTGTAACAATTTATAAAAAGTAACTAAAATAAATTTTTTCTTTTGATCTAAGTAGGAATTGACTTAATTTTTTTTATATTACTTGTTTCTTACAAAGTAATTAATATTATAAAGGTACTTTAAAACAAAAGTACCGTTGCGACGGCACACTCTCCATAACGGTTACAGACGAACTCCGTTCACTAGCGGGAAAACCTTTGAAATTGAAGAATGTTTCAATCACCAATTGGCCATACATATACAAGGATTGTCCAAGAATCTAAAAATAAGAAAACATGCTTCTATAAAACTCCTCCTTCATAGGTTACGTCAGAGGTGGTTATCCCACGGCACGCGTGCCACACTGTGGCACGGCTGAGTTCTGACAATAGCAAGCGAATAGTTATTGAAAAATTGAAAAATTTGAAAGATATCAATAAATATACCAACTTCTTACAGTTTTTTTAAAATGCGTTTGTGTCTCAGACAAAAATGTTAGACATTTGGAAAAGATTCACGCAGAAGTTTATTTTACGATCCGAATTCTTATGATGTCCTTAAGTTTTTCCAACCCCGCGCCATGATCTCAAGTAAATAAAAGGATTCGAACCCGACCTTTTTGCGAGTTTCGTGATTAGTGGTTGGCAACAACTGCAATGCAAACTTAACTTTTTTATATTTGGCTCGTGTAAGTATTAAAGAGACCGAAGTTGCCTCAGATATGATCGTCGGTTTCAGACGGAGTGTGAGAAGTGATTAAGCTCTTCGACTGAAGACATGTTAGACGTATGCAACTGGTTTGTTGCTTCGCTTTTTTAAGATATTTCGATCAGTTCTATTAGAAGTTGAAGGAAAGGTTCGAATCGGTTGACCAAAGTCTGATAATGTTATTTTTCTGAGAGCTAATGTTTTTAACATCCAACTTATTATTTTGATAACTCCAGTAACGAGCACAATGACTTTATCCTTTTTTAAACAATAAAAGATATATTTAACGAAACTACTTTCATATTATGCCTCCTCGACATAAAATTTCGCTGTCAAACTTTGTTAAAGTTTGGGTTAGTTTACCATGAAGAATATAGCAAAAAAAAAAAAAACGATCAAAATTTATTTTAAATACACTTAATTGAATTACGATATACTATATATATATATATATATACACACAAGGGATATGAATTACTTTGAAAAAAAGTTGTACCAACAAGCGGTTTTCCAAATGCACACGATTTGGCTGTCCGATATTGTTGAAGATTTTGGATCAATATGATTGTGCACAAGGATTTTCTATTATGAGCATAATTAAATCAAAATATCGCTCAAAATTATTGGATATACACCTAAGAATACCTACTTTTGTTAGCATCTTGCAGAACTAATCCTAATATAGATAGATGATTTGTTAAAAAATACTTTAAATTCAAAAACCTCAAGAAAACAAATACTGGCTGTTAAAATGATTATTTAGATTTAAATGTTTAAAGTTACTTATTTTTATTTAATACCTAACCTAACTGATTGAATCTGTAAAAACTTAGTAACAAAAAAACTAGGTTTGTATGTGTGTCTTATTTATTTTATTATATATTCAATTTCCCACTACTTAGATTTGCATAAAAAATGAACTATTTGCTTAAAAATTCCATATAATACGCACAATAATCATTTTTCATCTTTTCATTTTTTTGTATTTGGTGGTCAAGAGTGGCACGCTTAATTTTTTTTTATCAGAAAGTGGCACTTTTCCTAAAAAGGTTGACCACCCCTGGTTTACGTAATAGTTTGAGGGTGTGTTAGCTCTAAAGTCTTAGAGATTCCTTTTTGCAAAAAAAAAAAAAAAAAAGAATAAATAGGGGAAAAAACGGTAGAACTCTACCAGCATTTTCATAGAACCCATAGTAAAGCCCCTTTAACCGAGCCAAACTAAATTAAGATACTAAAAAAATTGTATTATTACTTTTAATTTATACACAACTTTTTTATTTATAGATAAATATGAAACATTCTAATCAAAATGCTGCTAAAATTTACAACAATGGTAGATTCAATATCAGCATCATTATAAATACTTTTTTTACTTTTTGAAATATATTGCTAAAAACAAACCTTCCTTTTTAAAGAAATGATGAATAAAAGACTTTTTCTGCTTTCTGGGTACCACGAAAATGAATTCCTAGATGATTCCCATAGAGCACCACGAAAATGAATTCCCAGATGATTCCCATAGAGCACCACGAAAATGAATTCACAGATGATTTCCATAGAGCATATTGGTTGAACCTATGGAAAGAACTAAACCATTAACTAGATCGTTGAGCTCTAGCTAATGGTTTAACTAGAGAAAAAAAAGAAGGTCCCTCGTCAAAAAATGGCTCTATTCCTTCTGTGGAGATATTTTGCGTCCACCCTCCGACTCATTCAGGTTATCATACCTTGTCTTGATATTTGTCTTTCAATCTGAAGTAAGCAAAATAAACATTTACTCAAAATTACTTGTTTTTTCATTGACTTAGTTCGTGTATTATCCACAAATAACAGAAAAGTTATCTGGAGGAATAATATAACCTTTTCAAGACTTACACATGTTATAATCCAAAAATAAAAACAGAGAACAATAATATTTTGAATGTTGGATGAAAACTGAGTACGTCTTTGCATAGCAAGTAAAATTCTTCATTATTTCGATTATTAAAATATGGTCTAATCTAACAGTATGTATTTGTTTATACTTATTTTTAAAACTCTCGGAGAGAACTCTTCAAAACATGATCACCCTAGCTAATGTTATTGCTCGAAATATCCTATTGTTTGGATATTTTAGAGTTCGAAATATTGTACCGATTGTGTGCCATCCTTTGAGCAAATCCATGAGATTACGGCTTTTATCCATGAGATTACGAAATACAAACCAACGTGAGGGACTTACTTGCCTTGGTTACTATTGAGGATTATCGGATGTAAATAAAAATCATTTAAATATGTAATTATTAGGTAATTTGAGAATTGTTTCAAATTGATAATTATATCTTGGAAAAATGAGCTTAAAAAGAGGAATGGGAGAAAAACATTGCGTGCTTCTAGATTCATTGATTTTAATGATGTGAATTAGTCTTGTAAATTCTTGAAATGTTACTGTATTCCAAAGGTTGGCAACCTATGACACGCGTGCCACATGTGGCATGCGGTTAAATTCTTAGTAGCACTCTGCACTTCACTACAAGTTTATCAATTTTGAATGGATGGAAGTTGTTAAATTCATAATGGACCTTATTTGCAAACTCTTCAGAATTATGTACAGTTACGGAATCACAAAAAAATCCGAAAGAGATAATTAAAACTCTAAAGATAAATTTACAGCTATTTTGCAAATTATTGAATGTTATTGCAGGAGAGAATTAATTGTTTGAAGAGAGAAAATTGCATGTATTTTCTACATCCCGCATTGGGTTTTACATATCGAAGGGAAAAAATCTTTCCTCATGCGAAAAAAATTTCGATTCCACAAAGAAATTGTTTAGCAACTGCATGCTTGGAATCGTGTCAAATTGAAAGTCACAAATTACACTCCTGTTATAGCAATGTGAAATATAGAGGTGCAGGGAAAAGGTTCGAATTAAAATATTAATTTTTTGTACTTAATTTTATTAAAGAGGAAAACTTATATTGTATGTTATTTATCTTTTGTTTCAATACATATGCTTAAAAATACATTATATGTACAATTTCAATTATTTTTATATTTGTTGAGATATAGTTGTATATTTTAGTTGTATTTTTTATGTAAAGACATATCTTTAAATAATGCAAAATTAATATATAATGAAATTGTAAACTTATGTTATGGATATCTATTCTTAACTCTGCATGCATTATCTCTAGAATCAAATTGTTTCGAAAATGTCCTAATGTTTGGAACGCTAAATAATTTTGGTAGATTGGTTTGTCACGCCACAGGATCGACGTCTCGCTCGTCTTCGCTTTTGGTCGACGTCTCGCTCGTGATCCGCGTCCTGCAGCTTAAAAAGACGAATTTTTGCTGCGCTTACAAGCAATATGGGATTCTCTTCCACAAGCAGACATTCAAAATCTGTTTGATTCCATGCCCCGTTGTATAACAGCACTTATTGCAGCACGTGGTGGCAATACCTAATATTCATTTAGGAAACTTAATATTGTTTGTTTGTTTTGCTTTGAAAATTTCGTCATTTATTTGCACTAATACTAGTCATTTGTACATTTAATTTCATTTAATTCTGATTATTCCTTTATGGTGTTGCATTTCTTACAAACAGCAGTATATATATATATATATAAGGGATGTTTTAATGAAAGATATTTGTAGTGTCTATCTATGAAATGTTTAGGGACAGAAATGTAACAAATACATACATAGAAACAGCAATAGAAACTAAATGCATAAAAAAATTATTAAAACAAATCCCTCACTGCGCTTAGGCAGGCGTCCCATTTCTTAGGAATGTTAGGAAATTCGCTGGAGAAGAACGATGTCGGTTGATCACGGAACCAGTTAGGAGTTCTAGTACTGGGGGTCCTTGCATGTCGAGAAATGCCCCTGACTTCAATTTCCTGGCTGACTGCTGAGCATTAAATTTTCTGGGCCAAGGTAAGTGGGATGTTTCCATTTCATGCTGACGGACCTTTCTTCGGGCTGGGAGTGTGACACCTGGTTTCACTCCCTGCCACCATGTGCTGCAGAAAATCGTTACTGTCATCCCTGTAGAGCTGCAAATTTAGGTCCTTTCGCTGTTCTTTTTTGTGATGTTCATACAGCATGTGGGGTATTGATTTGACAACAAACTTTTCGATACTTCAAAACGTTGGGGAAAATATTGTGAACAGTACGGGGAACGTTGAGCTCACTTGCGACGCCATGAAGTTTTCGACGTCGATTTCCCTTGATTGCAGTGTCGTCCATAACCAGGTTCTCTGTCACAACTTTGTGCGCCTAACTGGGCCGGGGCAAATACCTTATTAAATGTCAACCACTGTTAAATATTACCGCTCTCTTCGTCACCGGGGGCTTCAACGCATATGTATCCCAGTACGCACCCAGCATTTTACGATGAATTATCACCGGCTTACACCTTTTTAGTGTTAAATACGTTAATACAGTTAGCTGATTCACACATTTTGGACACAGTTCCATCCACACCAGTCATTTTTAAATGAATGTCACGTCCTTACTAATGCAGTTATCATAAATCTGATTGCACACGTACATGTATGGTAAATGTATATCCACTATCACGTTTGTTTCATGAAAATGCATTTATAAAACTGTTCCCGTGCGACGCTTCGAATCACTTTCATTTCAATGCGTCTCATATATGCTAAAAGTGTGAAATGATTACCGCTATGTTTAATTTCAGTAGTAGTGAAATAAATGACAGAGGTAATGTGTATTATACTAGAGCGGTGGATGGTGGTAAAGCAGAAAAAATGAACCAATTATTTTGATATAAATTTTTTTTTTGATAACATTATCTCTTGTCCTGACGATGATTTAAAAAAAATATTAAAGTCAAAAAGTTTTTTTTTCTGCATTAGCTCATTTTTTTTAACGATCCACAATCCAAGACTCTACTGCATTATTTCTTACCACTGTGTTATATATTTATTTTCTTATAATAAAAACAACAATTGAGTGAAATTTATAACAACTGCCACTGATATGAATACAACTCAATTGCGAAAATTATACTAACAGGAGCGTGAGCACGCGTGTTGTCGCGCTGCGCCTAACTCATATAGTTAATAAGAAGAAAAAATGAATTTTTTGTTAAGCACTCCTGAGAATATTTTATGTCAACGTCTCTCAAATTGTAGTGCACTCCCCCCCTAAAGATGCGCGATAATCCTACGTGAAAGGCTTATAAATGTATCAATACTGCATAATGTATTTGGTAATTTATAAATACTAATTTAAGAAAAGGTTAATTAGTACTAATGACAGCCATGGGCTTCACATGTACAAAATTATACACGAAATGAAATACTTATCCTTTTAATTTGTATGATTATAACTAAAATCAAATAAAAGCTTAGCGTCAAAATACATTATTATTACATGGAAGGAGAGGGGGGATGGAAATTACGATTGAAAATTGGGTCGCAAATATTGAAAGTTAGAGAAGCACAGGGTTTTGATAACTTTACCAAAACGCTGAATAATTGGGATGCATTTGCGTCGAAAACAAACGAACGTCAAAGACCAAAAGAAAAATTATAAAAGCAAGAAAAAGATATTTTTGAAGTAACACATCGCAGACAGAAATTTTATTTTGAACAAAAAACACTTGGGTTCACACTATAATCCATTATTTTTTTCCTGCATTTTTTTATTATGTAAAGGTATGCTTTAGACACTATAATACTTTCTACGGAAATTTTATTTTCTCTTCAGCAAAAAAATCTAATTGATATAAAAATAATTTGTAGAATGAATTAGCAAACAAATTGTACGATAGCGCTAATGATCTTTAATAAATATTTGTAAGGCAAATGTTCGAACAGTGTGAGAACTCCATCTGAAGTGTACTTACTTATTCTTAAAAGGTAAGCGAAATTCGTTATTTAAAAAGTAAAAAATAATGCAATTAAGATTGCAAGAGCATTCAAATGACTACTTTATTATTCGAAAAAAAATGCTTAAAAGCAAAACTAAGAAAAATGTATAGGTCTCACTATAAAAAAAATTCTAAGACAAATAATTTATATTTTGTCATTTAGTACTCTTTTTGAAACCGGAGGTATATAGTGCATGAAGAGAGATAAGGGAAAAATTAAAAAATTATTAATTCTGATATTTTAGGCGAGAATATATGTGGAAAAACTTTTATAGAAAAATTAATATTCTACAAATATCTTGTAGACTAAAATGTAGATTATAAAGAAAGGAAATTTATCACACATATTCAAAATACTTAAAAGAGTTAATTTAACGTTCTTAACTTAGGGTTAAAAATTAATTTAGCTATGTAGTTAATTCATTTGATACATTATATATAATACTATTACTCTCTCAAAACTGGAAAAAATAGCCATTAGTTCGCAAGGCATTACTCAGGGGGTTATTTATATATATATACACAGGTGTGCAAAAATTAAGGACGAAGTCGAAAAATTAGCATATCAGCTGAACGAAGAGACAGAGCGGACAGAAAGACAATCAGGAGATTAAGTAAGTGATGTACGATAGCACATGCGAAGATATGCAGGTAGACGTAATGGGGAGTGTCTGAGTAGTAAAGCATGTTGTCGGTGTAAGAATAGTATTTCTAGCAAAGAGATTGCTCACCGTATAGCAGTTAAAATCACACCGAGTTGCTGCCTCAGCGAGAAATGGCGAATAATCAATCTGTTATACGACATCTGGATGCTTTTACCCGAGTCGAATCATTGGGAAGTTGAGGAAGGTCGCAGTGTGACAAGTGTGGCTGCACACACACAGAGTTCGGAATTGCTCACAGCATCGTTTCACGACTTTGGAGACAATTTCAAACTACAGGAACAGCTATCCGGTGGTTCAGTAGTGGTCGTCCCCGAGGAACCACACCCGCAGATGACCGGTATATTGCCTTACAGGCCAGAAGAAACAGGCGGCAGACAGCGGGAGAAATCGCTAGACACACGACACAGGTGACTGGACGACCGATATCGAGTTTTACCGTGGCCAGAAGACTGCACGGTGGTGGTCTGTTTGCACGACGCCCTGTACGGTGTGTACCTCTAACGCCTGCCCATCGGAGAAAGCGTTCTCTGTGGTGCCGGGAATACCGGAATTGGAGAGACAATAAATGGGGACGAGTACTCTTTACAAATGAGAGCAGATTCAGTCTGAGTAGCGATTCTCATCGCATACTCATCTGGAGAGAGCGGGGAAGCCGCAATCATCCCTCGAACATCATTGAAAGGGACAGGTATGGAGGTGGCGGTGTTCTCGTTTGGGGAGGCATCATGCTTGGTAGTCGTACAGACCTTCACATCTTCGAAGCAGGTTCAGTCAACGGGACCCGTTATTGTAACGAGATTCTTCTTCCATATCTGCGTCTTTTTAGAGGCGCTATGGGTCCGCAGTTCCTTTTTATGGACGACAATGCACCATGTCATCGCACAGTAGCTGCCGAACAGCTCTTAGAGAGTGAGGATATTGAACGTATGGATTGGCCGGCACGATCTCCAGATCTCAATCCATCGAGCATGATTGGGATTTTCTAGGCAGACGCTTGGCAGCTCGTACCTTACCACCAGTAACGATTCCGGAGCTTCGATTGGCGCTGCAAGACGAATGGGCAGCAATGCCTCAACAACTCATTGACACCCTCATTCTCAGCATGGGCAGACGCTGTGAAACCTGCCTAACAGTCAGGGGAGATCATATCCCCTACTAAAGACCGGATATTTCTTACTGGACACCCATCACAGGGATGTTTCGGCCTTCAGTCACAGTGCGCTCCATGCTACTTTTTCAATAAAGCTTCTTTTTATCCCTCTGATTTCTCTTTTAGTAAGTGTTGCTTACATTACTCATGTCCTTACGTATTGGGATCTTACGTATTAATTGTGTTGATTTGAATGCTTTTGTACAAAGTTATATTGAAAAACCGTCTCGTCCTTAATTTTGCACACCAGTGTATATATATATATATTTGTAATAACAGTTAAAGTTCTCTAGACATTTCTTACTTTCCCTACGCCCAGAGTATTAACAAACACAGGTGAAAGTTGACTGGCCGCAAAACTTTGTTTAAACCTGCAATCCTGGTTCTTAAGGCCAGGGGTTTGCTTTATTACTACTGTGGCTAATACTATCATGACTATGGTTATCTAAGGTTTATAACTATTTTGTGTATATTTTTGAAATATATATATATATGATGAGGATATCACCGTTTCTGAAATATATACGTCAATAATTTTATATTTAAATATTGTGTAGGAAACAGCTTTTACATTAGTTGCATCTAAGATGCCACGCAATTCATACCTATTTGACTTCAAAAAGGGCGTAAGTATCGGATATAATAGAAATGGCCGATCCTTAAGGATTATATGTATGTAGTAAGTTAAACTTTCATAAATCGACTGTGGCTTTTGTTATTAAAAAGTAGAAGGTGACTGGTGATTGTTGGAATGTGCTTCGACCCGGAAGATCAGCGAAATTAAGAGATAGAGACTAGTGAGTCTTGTTCAAAAAAGTTCGGGGAAACCGAGTAATGCATACTCCAGGAATTCTAAGAAGCATCCTGAAAAGTTGTTTAGATAAATACCATCCGCAAAGAAACAAAATGCTTGTTTTCCATGATCGTACTGTCACCCATAAGCCGTTGATTAAAAATTCTAACCGGGGTGCTGGGTTGTGGTGATGCAAGGCACTTCAAAATTAGATAGTAGATAACTGGAAACAGGATCTCTAGAGTGGTGAATCAAGGTTCAATCTCTACCAGACAGAATGCAGTTTGGGTTTGGCGTATGCCTGGAGAACGCCTATAGCCAGAATGCATTGTGCCTATAATAAAGTTTGGCGGTGGTAAGGTAATGGCTTAGGGATTTTTCTCGAGGAGACATGATCCCAATTCATGGTAAGCTCAACGACTCCTACTCCCTTTCTCTAGACAACAACGTGCTTCCTGCGCTGTGTCAGTTTTGCTATTTGGATCATTATTTCCCTGGTAACAACTCTACTTGTCATGTTGCGAGGACCACTATGGCTTGTTATGACGATAACGTGGTGAATCAGCTGGACTGAGCTTCATAGAGTCCGGAAAAGAATCCTGAAGAAAACCTCTGGGACGAGTTGCATTGCTGAATTAAGATGAGCAGCGACCGTCCTAAGTAGGCGAAAGAACTTGCATGTGTTCCCGAAGTAGAATTGAAGGAATTACCACTGCCCACATCCTAACACTCGTGGAAAGCAAGCCACGGAGGTTTAAAGCTGTAATTGCTTCAGGTGGAAGCTCTACCAACTATTCAATAGAAGAAAACAATTTATCTCTTTTATCACAGATGTCCAATTACTTATTGTTAGACGGTTTATGTATAACATAGCTTCTATGTGTTGCATTTACATTGCAAAATTAAAACAAATCAAACTTCAACTTGTTTAATATATTATTTTTTGGTAAATGCTAATAACAAGCGCCTTATATTGAAAGCAATATTACAAACAAATTGTGTAAAATTTAAAAAAATTCTATTTTTGTTGCGTTTTGAAGTACAGCAGTATTTTTGGGGGCCGGGGGAGGTAATTGATTGGTACGAAACCCCCCTGAATGCTAAATTTTCTGAATAGAAATAGAGGTGTATTAATGAATGTAAAGTTTTGTGGGAAGTCTTTGTTGGACTCTAATATTGATTTATCTATTTGTGATGAAGAAGAGGAAGAAAAGGAATAAAAATGATAATATACTTACGTAATGGATGTGGGAAAGCTTTTTATTTGAAGGAACATTTCGAGCAATTTCACGAATATTTGTAAACGTAATTTTCCTATTTCTTTGAGTTTTTGTAACCCCGACATTTTTTTAATTTAACTTTTGTGATTTTACACAATCCCAATAAAAGAAAATCTTCCCTAAAATGTTTTCTATGCTGATTACACTGGCTGTACACTTAAATAAGTTATGTATCCACATGAAATTAGAATGGGATTTTGCCCTGTGAGTAGCATGTATCCACTACTAGTTACGTGTTACGTATGTGGTTCATTATTTTTTAAAATTTGGGCTAATTTTTTTACAAATGTTTCAATAGGTTCCGTATGTTATCCAAAAATTTTAAATGGGGAAATCATTTGAATGAAAAGTAGCACGAAGTAACAGTCCTCAAAATTAAGTTCCTCATTGGTGAAAGGAGGCAATTGAAAAGTTGTTCGGTGCAGTTCTTGATGTAGCTAATATTTTGTTGTTTATCAACATTTTATATCTTAAATTTTTATTGATTTATACTTTTATATATCTTAATATTTTTAATGTAATTATACATATTTTAAGAATTACAGTTGGAAATCCAGCTGTGCATAAATCGAAAATATTAGTAAAATATGTAGTAGAATATTGAAATGTTGAATATACAAAAGCAAATATTTTAAACGATTGTTTTTTATGAAGAGAAGCAGAACTACAATGGACTAATGAATCTAGTTCTTGCTCATTTGAAGGATTTAAGCCATGTAATTAAATATTTTTTACGAAAAAGAAATTTAATCAAATATTAAAAACAATAAAATTAACAAGATGTTGGCGCCAGTTGGCAAGAATTCCTTTGTATCGATTTAGCTCTGAGCCAATTGTTTCATCCTTTTTGTAAGCAATTCAAAATGTTTTTTTTACCAGCTTTAAAATATAAGAAAATATTACAATGTAAATTTTACTATGCTATGAAAATTTAATTTTATTTGTGTATGTGTGTTACAGAGTACTTTTCTTATATAAAAGAAAGCTTTCTAACGAAATGTGGCATCTGTTTTTCTCTATTAATTAAAAAAAAAGAAATTGCAATCTTAGAAACCTATAATAAAAATAAACTATCTATATATTCGAATTAGTGTTCCAGTGATGCCTTTTAACATCAGAAATCTATCAAAAAAACTTGAGCAATCGATATATTCGACCAAAGTTTTTTCTACGGATGTCTTTCTATCTCAAAAATATGTAACCTTCCCCTTTAAACAATCGTTGTTTTAAAATAATTCCGCTCGTGTCTTAATTTTGACAAATACTTGAACCAGTTATTCTCTCTAATGGTCGCGACTCCTGAGGTGGGGGTCGCAAGAATATCGAAAAATCGAAAATAATAATTTACTTTAAAAAATATATTAATTTACTGAAAGAAAGCCGTTAATATTCCCAAGTCATTTTACAAGAAGATTATGAAGGAAAGAAAGGTGAAGTCTTGGAACCAAGAATATCTCAAATCAAATAATGGGAGCGTAACAATGAACTTTTTTCCAACTATTAATGAGAGACTGTCCTGCCATCATTTTTATACTAATAACAAAATAACCCAATTTTTAACTGGTCATGGCAACTTTAAAAGCTACTTGAACTAAATTTAATTTAGTTCCGTCATCTTCCTGTGATTGCGTTATTGGTGGCAAGGAAAATGTAGAACATGCGCTCCTTCTGTGTTCCAAGTTCGAAAGAGAAAGAAATATCCTAAGACTGGCATTCAAGGGACTTAATGTAAATTGGCCTCCGAATCTTCCTCAACTGCTTTCCACCAAAAGTACTTTTAAAAAGTCCAGTGAGTTTGTTATGAGTATTTGTAATTTTTCCTAACCTTAAGGAATTATTTATTATTAATATTATTATTTTTTATTTTTTTTAAATTTCTTTATTTTTCTTTATTTCTTTGTATTGTGTGCTTAATACTCACTTATGTGAGCCATGTGTGATGCTTTGTGTTGGACGTGGATTTTATCAATGTTTTCAATAAAGAAATATTAAGTTTTTCTGTAAAAAATTAAATGGCTAGATTTTTATGAAATTTTGAGCACACACCCTTTTTTACTTAGTACACACACATAGGAGGCAACCAAAAAATTTTTGGAAATCCTTAAATCAAAAAGTTTTGCGTAAATCATACCAGATCCCCTTAAATTAAGAACAAAAGTTAAATAATTACGGGACTCCCATGGGCTTGTTTTACAGAGGAATTTTTTTTCCAAAGAAGATTAAATATTAGAAGTTGACACTCTTATTTTTCTATATTTAGCTGAGTAAATCAGGGTTCACAAAAATACGGTGATGGAAAGTATTAGATAATATAAGAAATGCTTTTGTTTTCAGTGCAGAAAATCCATCATCCGCCCCTGCTCAAAATTCAAAGCGGAAATTGTTACTAATTTGCCTTTGATACAACTATTTAATTCAATTAAAAATTAGTTTGCAATCTGTTCCATTTTAAAAAATTGAAAGAAAAAGTAACGAAACATTTATCCTATAATTTAAAAGCAATTTATTTAAAATATCAATCACTTAAAAGTTACTTAAAGTATCTATCACTGAAAAGTAACATACACACTTTGATATTTACCTTGATAATTTATTCAGTTCAGTTATTGAATATTAGGGTCGTATTGTAGCTTTAATGTCAAAGTACATTATTATTGTATTCAATACATTGCTATTTAATGGAGGGGGACGTGATGGAAATATTGATATTGCCAATATTGAAAGTTTGAGAAGTACTGCCTTAAGTCATCGATATATTTTATTTAAGTGTTAATCGGATGTCTAAATTTTAGAAATCTATAAGAAAAACTTACACAATCGATAAACTCAAATAAAGTGATCCAGTGATCTTTTTGAGATTCCATGGTATGTAATTTAATAAAAATGGAAATATTGTTTTGAAAAAAAAAATAAAATTCACATTCACTTTTCTCTATCACATTTTTGAAAAAGATTATTTTTCAAAAGCCATGAATGAATATCAATTTTTTTTGCGAAAATAAAATGTTCTTTGTCAATCGTAAGTAAATAAAAGTACATTCATTAATTTTCAAACGGGAAACTCGCAGTTTTTTACTTTTATATTCCTTCGGTATGTTGAAATGAAATACATGTTTCGTTTTTATAGGCTGGACCTAGTGCAATTTGAAATCGCGGGGAAAAATCATACTTTTGCTTTTTCTTCAACTTTTTCCAATCATTACTTTTAAAAAACGGAACTCAGTCGTTGCTAAAGAGTAAAATTCCTAATAGATATTTGATGAGTTTTGGAAGTTATTTGGACTCAATTTTTTAGGTGTTTTTTCCCCCGTAAAAAAAAATGACAGAAAATGAAAAATAAAATTGCACAAAATATATTGATTCTGCGAATTTCATTTGAGCTCCTTATTTAAAATACGGTTTTGCATATACTTGATTTTCAATACACAAAAGTTTAGAATTGATTACGACTCAAAAATGATGCTCCATTTTTATATTACTGGAATTTAAAAATGTGACACAATGAAGGATTGATGATATGAACTTAATAAACCCCAGAATTTAAGAAGTTGCTGAAAAGTCCTAATAAATAGCTGTATTTTAACGAAATCAATTATTGCAGAAGAGAGAAACCGGAGTCAACCTTCATGAAAAGAGATTATTAAGCAGTGAGTTATGCATCACTCGGATAGTGAATTGACTGATGATTGCTCGTGAGAAGATCGTGTTATGCCTCGTATAAAAAGAAAACGGTTACCAGCACGAGTCAGAATTTCATAGGAACAGGATTGTGGGTTCCTATAAAATTCTGTGGTTCTTCTACTCCGACAGGTAGGAACCCAATAACTGGCATGCTAATATTGAATTGATGGGATCAGGAAGGAAAGTCTTAGAGGATTTTAATTGCCTTCCTCTACTAACTCTCGAAAGGACTATGATATTGTTATGACGAATTTGAAGGATCTTGCAACCCCACCATTGAACCTGAATCAGGAACTAGGCTTGTTCACTGCACGACAAGTTTCAGCATTATGATAATTTTTTCGGCTTCTCTTGATATTGCAGTTTTCAGACGCCAGGAGACATTGGTGCACCTAACGAAAAAACTAAATATTGAAGTGGTATAACATCGGCTTAGTACCTCTTGGTCAAAGTACCTTTGAAACTTTATAGACGTGATCTTTCAAAAAGATAGCTAAAGCCTGGATGTTGTCCATTTATTCTTTGACCAACCTCACCACATAGAAGTTTGACTGTTGACTTGCGAGTACGTTCTCTGGATCTCTCACCCATTGAAAATATTTAGTCATGTGCAACTGAGTGTTTAGGTAAGCAACTTTTTCCAGATAATCGTATTTATGAAGTATAACATGGACTGCTAGCAGCATGGAATGACTTGCTCGTATCTATCACCTAAACCCAGCTTGAAAGGGTTAAATCTGCCTTAGCTGTAGCTAAGGGCTTTTAATCATGTGTTCTAACTTCTAAGCTGTATACGTATAATAACTTTTGTTATTTGCATCCCTTCCTGATTTTGCAATTTTATTCTGCAGAGTTGTATATATATATATATATATATATATATATATTTATTATATATATATATATATATATATATATATATATATATATTTTGCTTAACTAACAATACCATAGGAGTTTATTTTTGTTTGACTCAATATGCTTGACCATTTTTCACGCAGTGTTACAATTTTTTTAAATACTAGCATGTATGTATTCTAGCCATTATTGCTCTCTTCGATGGATATTTCACGGCATTGTAAAAACATACATTTTTTTTCAGTTTATTTTTATCTAAGATCTATCAGTAAACCTTCGACTTGTATTAAAAATATTCTTACTATTCTTTACTTTTGATTTAAAAGAGGCAGAACTTGAATTTCTACAACAGAAGTAGTATTTACTCGAATCCAGGCCACATCCCAAATCCTCAACTAGTCTATGTGGAAAATAAAAAATAGTGCAAAATAGTTTAGAATCAGTAATTGCTCTAATTGCCCCATCCAACGCAATTTTTAAGTTCAATTCTCAGTTGCAACCGATTCTCAATAGCTTTAACATTGTAAAAAAAGTTAGGCTTAGATTCCAGGAAATACGGCATATACCATTTCACCGCTATAGCTCCCAAATGTATTCAATTTCCTCAAATGACATTTTTAGCGGATCTCTATTCTTTAAAATTAACTCCAAGACTGCACTTAAATTCCAAGATTGAAGTGTAATTGTTCAAAATAAGGAATTTATTTTTTTATTCATAACAACCCCATAACCTTCTTTAGAATTCGCTTTCTGTAAACCCATTATTACGAATATGCACTCTACAAAGCAAATATGCTTACAGAATTTCAAGTTTATAAATCTAATAGTTCAAAAACGTAATTTTTTCTACCCCCCCCCCTCTCTGCCCTAATGTTTTGGTAATTGATTTCGGTAAACCCTGTTATTACCACATCTCTTCTCAACAAAAGAAACATGCCAGCTAAATATCACAAATGCACTTTTCTATTAATTAAAGAAAATGGGAATTTTTGTCTATTACTCACTTACAAGAAACTTTGGTAGTCAATTTTAGAATAAGCTGTTCTTAGCGGGCCTCTACTCAATAAATGATATATTTTTACAAAGTTTTAATACAATAGGCCTAATAACTCCGGAGATTTCACGATGAGTGAGTGAATGAGTCGCTTTTTTATACATACATGCACACACAGTAGCACAAGAGTGTATGCTGTGTGTAAATTTTAAAAAAAAGTTATCAGTGAGCTTTTGTGTGTGTGTGTGTGGAATGCACCGTATTTATTGGAATCCTAAGTCGCCATTAATTATAAGCTTCACGACAAATTCTCAACAAATTTTTGCGAAAAATGAAATTTAGTGTAAAATGGGTTATCGATATTCAATTTAACGAAATTAAAATAAAGTTATTGTAAAAAATATAGATAATTGAATACTTAATTATTTTTTACCTGTATTATAAGATTTTAAACACATAAATGAACCTGTAATTGCTCTAATTGCCCATTCAGCAAATTTTATTTCCGTCGATTCTAAATCGCATCCAATTTTCTGTAGCATTACATTTGAAAAAAACGAGCGACTTAGATTCGAGTACATTCAGTATATTGATAACTGTTTCTTAAGCATTAAAATAAAGTTTATGTAAATACGAGTACAATGGAATAAGTATGTTGTTCAATATGATACTAAGTTCTATTTCACTAGATAAATGAGTAAAACTATTGGGATGCTCTTCATTCTCCTAAATTTGTAGTCATTATTAATATTTCATCATAATAAGAATTAATTTTAATTAGCATTCAATGTTATAACATTTCAGGAATTACATTGTTGCAATATTAAAAATATCACGATGGATATATATATTTGGCCATTATTTCTTTAAAAAATGCAACTATCATCAAAGGAAAACATAATTATATAACACGAGCATTTATTTAAATATGGGTAGTTCCTCCAATATAATTTAATTTCCCAATACCTTTTATAAAATTAAGTTTCTTATATACTTAGCTCCACGTAATTTCAATTAGTACGTAGAAAATATGAAGCCTGATCCATGCAAACGAAAGCTCATGAGGGATGATGAGATAAAACTTTACATTTGAAACAAGCATTCTATCAGACAAATAGTCCCTAATTGTGTTTGGCTTGACTTACAATTGATCAGAAATGTACGTCATCGTGGAACGATGTGGAAAAAACTATATCCTTAATCATATAACCTTGAGCAAGTTATATCAAATTTAGTAAAAAAAAAAAATGACGGAAAAATTGTTCTTTTAATCTAAGAAAAGGCCTAATTACATTTGTATTAATTTTTCTCTAGGAAAAAAATAAAACCACAGAGGAAAAGGAAATACCATACTTCGCTCTTGCTCCGTTTTTCTCCCTCTAGAAACTTTTTACAATGTAGATCTGTGACGGATCTATAAGCGTTATTTCACTGACTCTCTTGGGAAATCTTTGGGGCTATTAAAAATAACAAGCTTCTCCTAAGAAGACGTGATATGCAAATTAAGTTTATTATATACAATTTAGGTTCACTTACTAGAAAGTTAGAAAGTTAGTTAACTAAAGGTGACAAATGAAGAAACTCGGAAAAAGGTTAGAAAAAGACAGGAAGGTGATATTGATAAAGAAATTGAAGGATTAAGCCTTAATAGATAAGAAGACTGCCTACACACTTCAGGTATTAGTCACGTTTATAATACGGTTGATATTTAATTTATTAAAGAGGTTTAAGTGGCAATTAGTTACATATCTACCGTGTAAATCAATATTGAGGTAGAAGTTTGATTAATATAAAGTGGTTAGTTTATTAGATGTATTCTCCAAAAACACGACTCTCGTCCCCTCCCTCTGTTGACTGATTGGAAACATTCTATGTATGGTGATTCATTGAATTGCGTTTGAATTAATTTAAACGAGAAATAAATAATTTGAAATTATCATGTTGAATCATCCTTCATTTCCTCTAACACCTTAGCTGGGTCACAAGGTAGACAGGAAGGGGATCTTATCAAAATCTTATCTTATTATATATTATCTTATAAATTATTATATATTAATCTTATCAAAATTATTATATATTAATCTTATCAAATTATTATAGATCTTATCAAAATCCTTATTTATTTATTGTTTTTTATTTTCATCGTGTTTTTCAATTTAGAATGGGAAGAAAAAACAAGTGGGACTGATAAGTTGTTTTCGAATTTTGTACAACTTTTTAACATAAAATATAATACGATTTATACGTATACTTTTCCTTATTTAAAAGAAATTACAGATATGAATTACGGATTCAGTTAACACATAATCAAATAAGAAAATTCCCCAAATATGATGCGAGTAAAATAATGTGATAAATAATTGTTTAAATTTTTTAAAGAAAAAAAAACAATTGATTTTTTAAATGACTAAAAGGGATTTCCAATTCGCAGCTCAGGTTTCCCCACTTAAAATACATTAATTACTACTTATATATTTGGCGTTTTAAATTTAACTAATGTACGATAAATTAAAGTTATTTTTCTGTAGAATACTATTTTCTAGCTGTTCTTAAACTGTGATCCGTGAACCCACGGGGGACCCATCACATATCAATGGGTCTGCAAAAGGGTACCATTTATTGTTAAGATTTTCCTCTTTTACAGACTGAAAGGCCTCGTAGAAAAATTGAAAGAGTGCCATGCAGACTAGATCACTAAATTGACCCCAATGAAAAAAAAAACTATACTAGAACATATACCTGTCATGCAATTTTGAGCAGCAAAATATAATTGTGGGAAACTTGGCATGAAGGTACATGTCGGCAAATATGCACATGATTAGAAGTATAGCGCAATTACGCATTTGCAATAATGCATCACAGCCTTACACCTATGTCAAAATTTTGTAAGTCTCCGTAGCACTTTTTCCCAAGCGAACACAAAAATTAATATCCATTATAAACTCAACAAACGCAATTTCTTTCAATCGATGACGACTAAATGCATCCGTCTACAAAATACGACACCGTGGCGAGCCACCGACCCAATTATTTGGAACAAACTTTGTTTAGAAAAGGGGAAGATTGTAAGCACATAGACATTTTCTAATAGTCACTCTACTGTAAAAATTTTACTCGTTTTGGGATCCGTCCGGAAATTTTGAATCTTACTACGAATATAAATAGAGAGTCAAAATTTCTCTACAAGAGAGAGATGAATAAGCATGATCAAAACTGAAAAGAATTGAAATTGCAAGATAACCAGGCAATAGATTTTAAAAGGAAATATGAAAAATCAAAATAATAGAGTTAAATATAAAAAAAAATATAAAATAGTGGATGCTAGAGTAATATAAACATTGCTCACTTAGGACAGCTTATATATAAAATAATCTATGTAAAAGAGGGGTTGAACATGTTTTGTGGCCAGGATTTAAAAAAAATAAATTAAATTAAATTTTAAAAAAAAACTAAGAGTACAAGTAAATTTATCTAAAATTAGAATTTGGAGGTAACTATAACTATATATGAAGAATAATGAATTTATGATAATAACCTATTAATAAACTATGGAAATTTAATCCATACTATTTAGAATTTCTGATCATAGAAACATTTACATTACTCTCCCAATGTGATACTTTTATGACACCCACCCACACACACACGTGTGTGTGTTGTATTTAGATGATAATGGGTTCTATACGGAACCAAAGATTGCTGTATTTGCGTTGATTCGTTAGCTGGTAATGACTAAGACCTAACAAATAACAGTAACAAAGAAAAAATAAGGGGGGGGGGACTATACAATTACACAAATACTATTCTAAGTTAAATATTTAAACGTGCGTCGTTGCCAAGTCGCTTATATTCGTCTTTTAGGTATTTATTATAGCTTTTTGTCTCCATCGCTCTTTTTTCTCGCTCTCTCTATCTCTCCGTTAGTCACCCACCCGTTATAGCGATTAACGATGCTGACCAAAGCGACCTGTCTTCAAAGACACGTAATTTAAATAATGTTACAAAAAGTTCATCCAAGACACAATACAAGCAGAACTTAATACTTTATCACCAGTTCTTCGATGTTCCATAAAATAACCAATTAAAATATAGAATACAATAATTGTATATACTTTTACTTGAATAATTACCTATTTTATAGAATAACGGATTCCACGCTTTAACGTTTGTTTGTATAATTTGGTAGTGTAATAAATTTTTCAATAAATCCATTCGATATTTTAAGTTTACTGTTTTTGTAATGGTGAAACAAAACTAGAGTACATCGTAAAATTAATGAATATTGTTTGATTTATCAAATGAGTGATATTTAAATTTACATCGCACTATCAAGCTACACGAGGGTGATTGGCGACGGACCTCCTAATTTTTAACTTCGGTGAAGTGACGAGGACAACAGCTGAGTTGGCACTTCCCTCTCCTAACTACTACAACACTCCAATGGGAGGATATTGAACCTCGATAGACTTAACGTTCATTGGTCCTCTCTACCCGGTGTTTTTTTTTTTTTAAATAATCAAACATCAAACATTAATTTTTTCAAATGTTCAAATGTTTTAAAAATTTCTATGTAACGTTTAAAAAAAATTGAATAATATTTCAAATATAGCTAATTTAATTTTTATTCACGCAAGATAAAATTAAAAAATTAAGTATTTAATATTCTGTCAATTTTTGTGAGTGTACGTAACCGTGCTTCAACTGACAGTCCCCAGATGTCACCACCATGCACTTTACGAAGACTGAAATTCGCTGAGATTTATGGAAGTAAATGACATTTACATCCACCAAAAGCAAGGTTTTCTTGCTTGAAAATTCTTGAAAACGCTTTTAGTAGGATACATATCAACTCCAATATCATTTTTGAATACATAGGATATCTGTTTTAATTGGGTTTTGTAGCCTCGTTTTCGCAAATTCAATCAAGATACCCTTTTTATTTAAGCACCCTTAAGTTCTAATTTTTTTTAAAATTTAAAAAATGGTTTGTAGTTAAATTACCCTAACAAGACTTACAAGGTATAATGATTTAAACACAGTGTATTATAACGTAGTTTTACAAACAAGATAAAATTATTTTCATCATATAATCTTTTAGTTCAATAAATTTCCTTTATACCAATTTTTACGAATGGCAACGGGTGAACTTGTTTACTTACAGACAAAATGGTGCCATGTAGTGAAAACGCATAGTGTTTTCAAATTTTGATGAATAATGATCAATTTCTTCTAAAAATCCTATATAGTAACATTGCAACATTTAATGTTTTAGAAGAGGGCATAATTGCAGAATTTGTGAATTAGAAACCCAGCATTGTGTGAGGAGGAAATTGCACGAAGTATCCCTAACATTAACGTTTGCTACGCACTAACTCGTCTGGTCCCTTCTTTTTCTCAAAGTCTTCGATAAAATAGAACATTTACTTTTTTTTCGATATATCGAAATTATTTGCTGTATCCCTATTATAAGAAAAACAGGAATTTTTTTTCCCCAACAAGAGAAGAATTTTATTTATGAGGATAAGCTAGTACCTCCCAAACAAGCAATATTGTTCACCCAATTTTCGATTATAAAATTTTCATCTAATTCTCCTCATGCAAGGGCAATATTGTTTCTGCAATAGTAACTTATTTTAAGCCAAAGCTGCAATAGGACCTTATTTATAAACGGTACAAAAATTATTAATCTACACTATTAAAATTCGAAGGTAAACAAACGTATCTATGTATGTATCTATCTATCTATGTGCGTCTATCTTCTCACGAACAGCACCACGCAGAAAGTCGCGGAAGGTACCAAAAGATCGGGAATTTTCCGGGGAAGCCGTATTGCCTATTTATATTCCGATATTGTAATTAGTTAAAAAGATATTAATTAAAAACCTTAAAACGCCGAATTATTTTACTCCTGCCGGTTGCTTACTTGGCGGAACTTCCCTTCCGTTTCGGCCGAGCGGTAATCTTACGTTTTCCACCATATTAAAATTGTCATCCGATTTTCGGTGTCGAAATTAGACAAAAATAATTACAGAATCGGAAAGATCATTTATTTCGCCACGACACGGTGTAATTGTTTTTGTAAAATAACGATATTTTCTATTTTTTTCGAATTTTTTAAAATAGTGTTAAAACTGATGCGTTTTTATGAAAATTATTTCTAAATCGTTGGGTACGAATTACTTTTCGTGTTATTAAATCGATATTCTACACTAATTAACTTCAAGCCTTTCTCTTTTAGATCCATTCATTTAAAAAATAAAATTTCCAAAACTTTTTTTTTATAGAATTTTTAAAAAGTAGTCTTAATTCTTACTTCACATTGAATAACTTCGTCATTTATGAAGGTAATCTCACAAAACCTTTGTTCCGTGTGGACAGTAATATTATCCGTAACATATACGAAGATTGAAAAAATTGCTTCAAAATTACGGATCCCCTCAATTAAAAATTAAATTCAATTTGAACCGACCATTCATTATTATTGCCTATTTTCTGTTCTGTTACTAACCTGCGTGGCGTGATTGGCTAACGCGCCGCTTTCGCGAAGTATCTTAATTCGTTCTTATGTCTAGGTTCGAATCTAGCGAATTTCATTTTGTTCGTTTCTGCTTATTTTTCCCACGTAAATTAATTTTACTGATAAATACTTATTTTAACATGATCCTCTGTTATTTTAATGTACTTTTCATTTTTTTTTTTTTTTTGCCTTAAAAAAGGTTTTTTTCTGATTTTTAATCATTCAAAGTAATTTCTATCTTTTTCAACAATTCCTAACAAGAAGCTTTCATTTCTGTTTATTTTTCCCACGTAAATTTTCAGTGCTGTAATTTTTTTTGTAAAATAACGATATTTTCTATTTTTTTCAAATTTTTTAAAATAGTGTTAAAACTGATGCGTTTTTATGAAAATTATTTCTAAATCGTTGGGTATGAATTACTTTTCGTGTTATTAAATCGATATTCTACACTAATTAACTTCAAGCCTTTCTCTTTTAGATCCATTCATTTAAAAAATAAAATTCCCAAAACTTTTTTTTTTATAGAATTTTTAAAAAGTAGTCTTAATTTTTACTTCACATTGAATAACTTCGTCATTTATGAAGATAATCTCACAAAGCCTTTTTTCCGTGTGTACAGTAATATTATCCGTAACATATACGAAGATTGAAAAAATTGCTTCAAAATTACGGATTTTAAAAAAACATTTTGTGATTTTCGTAAACTTATGTTTTTTTCTGAGAAATAAATTAAAAAGTAGTAATTTGTACATTTTTTATTTCAAAGTACGTTATTTTTGCAAATAGTTGGTGATGTTTGAGAGCATTAACGTAAAAATTACGCCCTTAAAATAAAGGTAATGATTTTTTTAAATAATTTAAAATAGGCGATTTTTAATTTAGCCAAACATTGGTTAACTGTCTGGTGGCGGAGTGCTGAGAGCTCCCGCTACACTCAAGACTGTAACTGCAGCACTGCCGTGCGCGGTCAATGTGAAGGATGATGTCCGCCGGTCGTTTTTTTCATACTTGTGTTAAATTTTATCTCATACTGGACATTGCGTCTCCACACATCAATACACACACTCAGACCCCCATGGGCAGCCTTTTTTGAGCCAATATCCTCATCACTACTACATCCAAATTGGAAGACACTCTCTCTTCCACCAGATTCCAAAACCGAGCCGCCAAAGATCATCGCCTCGAAGCCCCGCCTACCGGCCTGATCGCCACTCATCCAATTGCTAAGCTCCATACTATCCAGCATAAAAATGCAACTTAACCAAGACCTATACAGAACTTTTCCTAGCCAGATAAGGGTCTGAGGGTTCCCAGAAACCCATGAACCCGAAATTATACCTGTATTTTTTTTCCCCCCTTGAAAAAGGTTTTTTTCTGATTTTTAATTTTTTTCCCCCGGAAATAGTCAGTTAAATAGACATAAATTCCTTAGGCAAAAAAAAACCTATGTTCATATTATATATTCTTTATTATTAATTTTTTTTTTAAATATCAAAAATCAATAAATTTTTTACAATACATTTAAATGTAATCGTGAATTGAAATTTTTCAATCGTTATGTGAATATCGTTATGTGACAATCGTGAATCTGGCTGCTGTGGCTTACCGCCATTTCTAAAATATGTTTGCATTTCTATGGTCAAAGAAAAAAAAGCTAAAAAATTTTTTAGCATTTCTTGGACAAAGAAAAAAAGATATGTACTCTCTTTTTAAGTTTTAATTAATATTTTTACTTTGTTTGATTGTTTCTGTTTTAGTTTAGTTGTCGATTTTCAAAGGAATTACTCAAACCTAACGTATTTATTTGTAGAGTATAGTGCAAAACTTTAAATTCATTTTGTATGTGTCTTTTTTAAAAGTTAAGCTGTTAAGTTTTAATTAATATTTTTACTTTGTTTGATTGTTTCTATTTTAATTTTGTTGTAGATTTTCAAAGTAATTCTTCAAACGTAACGTATTTATTTGCATAATATTAGATCAGTGATAAACTTTAAATTGTTTTTCTATATGTCTTTCTTAAAAGTAAAAATAGGTGCTTGAAACTTTATTTTGTAGTAATTTATTTAGCATGTTTTAATGTTGAAAATCATTGCATCGTATTAATTCAATTTGTAAATCAGGTCTAGCTCTAAAGTTTTAAATAGTTTTTTCCCCCCGCTTTGTTTTGATTGTTTTTCATCTGCAATGCCTAAACGGAAAAGAAGCATTACAGGTGATGCTGCCCGTAGAAGGCAGGCAATTAGAGAAGGCAAAAGAAGAGCCACTGAAACTGAAGGAGAAAGAAGTCACCGATTGGCAGCCATGGCACAACGTGACCAGGAGAGAAGAGCGGAGGAAACGGAAGAACAGAGAAGTCACCGACTGTCAACCATGGCACAACGTGTCCAGGAGAGAAGAGCGAAGGAAACGGAAGAACAGAGAAGTCACCGATTGGCAGCCATGGCACAACATGACCAGGAGAGAAGAGCAGAGGAAACGGAAGAACAGAGAAGTCACCGACTGTCAACCATGGCACAGCATGCAAGAGGACGCCGTCTGAACGTCACTGAAGAACAAAACTTCCTTCAGATACAAACTTTTTATGCCGCAAGAACCTTTCTTTACCCGGTTGTTGAAGAGCATAACTGTGGAGAAATGGGCAATGTTTGTCTGAAATGTGGGGGTTTGTATTTTGGGGCAGAAAAGAATGTCAGAGGAGCTTACACCCATTGCTGCCATAATGGGAAGATAATTGAAGAAGCTTCAACATATCCAGTAGAAATGAAAGGATTGATGGATGGTAGCCATGATTTATCTGAGCATTTCAAGAAAAACATAAGGTCGTACAACAGTGCTCTGTCCTTTGCTTCAATGGGCGCACAGATTGTACCACCTGCCGGTAGAGGAGCATATTGCTTCAGAATTCATGGTCAAATTTATCACAGGACTTCTCATTTACATCCAGCTCAAGCAGGAGAAGAAAAATTTGCTCAGTTATATGTTTTGGATTCTGAACTTGCTACTTGTCGACGAATGGAGCGTTGTCAAAATTCTGAATGCAATCTGGAACTTATGAGAAGATTTGATGAGATAATTAGAAGAGTCAACCCTTTTGCTGCTGCGTACAAAATGATGTGGGAACTGGAGCAGCAGGTGATTCGTGAAGAAGGACATGAGGCGTCGGAAAACGTTACCATGTACATCAGTGATAAGAGACTTGATTCTGACCAGCACAGAGGAAGATATAATGCTCCCAAAACAAATGAGGTTGCAATGGTGTTTAAAAGCTCTGATGGCATTCCACCAAATAACCGGGATATCTGCATTTATCCCAAAAAACGCCAACTGTTCAGGATTAATACTCTCAATCCTAACTGCGATCCAATGACTTACGTTTTATTTTTTCCAAGTGGTGAGAAAGGTTTTCGCGTTCATCAAAGTTTTACTGAGTTACAGTTTTATGTGCACCGTTTATCAGTTAGGAAAGATATTTTCAATCCTATTTTGTATGGAGGTTAGCTTATGCAGCAGTATGTTGTGGATTCTTATGTTAAGGTTGAGGGTAACCGTTTGAATTTCATTCGTCACAATCAGAGAACACTGCGAGTTGAATCGTATTTGGGTCTTGCTGACCACGTGAATGCTCTGGCTACCGAAGCTGGCATGAAGGCAGGTGTTACCCTCATTCTGCCATCAAGTTTCATTGGAAGTCCTAGAGCAATGCAACAGAACTTTCAGGATTGGTAAGCCCGACTTGTTTTTGACTTTCACTTGCAACCCAAAGTGGAAAGAGATCAAAGACAACCTTTTTCCTGGACAAAAGCCTCATGATCGTCCCGACTTAGTTGCCAGAATTTTCGACATCAAGAAGAAAGCACTTTTGCAAGATTTGAAAAAAAACGGTATTTTTGGTCGCATAGTTGCAGACATTCATGCCATAGAGTTTCAGAAGAGAGGACTACCGCACATGCATCTATTGCTCATATTAGCAGAAGAGGGTAAAATAAGGGACCCGGAGAGCATCGATCGGTTAGTCTCAGCAGAACTGCCAGACAAGACAGTGGATCCTAGATTGCATGAAATTGTCAAATCTACAATGATTCATGGACCTTTGGTGTGTTGAACCCCAATGCTCCATGTATCGTTGATGGTGTTTGCACAAAGGGATACCCCAAGCAATTTAGAGAAACAACTGCTGAGAACATCAATGGTTATCCAATGTATAGGCGTCGTGACAACGCAAATCATATTGTGATAAATGGCAATGTTGTTGATAATAGGTGGATTGTGCCGTATAACCCATACCTCACCAAAAAATACAATGCCCATATTAATGTGGAAATCTGCAGTTCGCTGAAGTCCGTCAAATATATCTTCAAGTACGTTTACAAGGGTCATGACTGTGCAAAGGTTGTCTTCGAGGACAATGGCCAGGGGCTAATTACATGGGATGAGATACAGACCTTTTTGAATGCAAGATATGTATCTGCGCCTGAAGCAATGTGGCGACTTCTAGAAAAGAAAATGCACGAGAAATCCCATGCAATCATTCGTTTGCCAGTGCATTTGCCAAACATGCAGCCGGTGTACTTCTTGGATGATGAAGAGCGTCAAGCACTGGAAAGAGCTGCTCAAAGGAATACCATGCTGACAGCTTGGTTTGAATTGAACAGAACGGATCCTGATGCCAACAGATACATATATGCTGACATTCCGAAGCATTTTGTTTGGAAGAACAATAAATGGGAGAGACGTGTACGATTGGGAGACCGAATTGTGTCAAGGTTATATTCTGTTAGTCCGAAAGACATTGAACGATTTCATCTACGGATGCTTCTGTTTCATGTTCCGGGAGCTAAGTCTTTTGAAGAGTTACGAACCTTTGAGGGTGTTGAAATGATTTCTTTCAAAGAGGCGTGTCGTGTTAGGAATTTGTTGGAAGATGATGGTGAGTGGAGAAACTGCTTGAGGGAGGCATGTAGCTTTCAAATGCCATCAAAGTTAAGGCAGTTGTTTACTTTTATTTGCGTTTTTTGTAATCCAACATCACCTCTGGCACTTTGGGAAGAATTCAAATCTTATTTGTCTGAAGATTTTGAGTTCCACACCTCAGTGCAGCAAAGTGTAGATCTTGCATTGCACAACATAGCCGATCAACTTCATGCTCACAACATGACCCTCATGAGCATTGGATTGCCAGAACCTGCCATTTCTCACGCATATGTCAATACAGATTTTTACAACTTAGAAGAAGAAAGGCAAGAAGGTGAGAGACTAATGTCAATGTTGAATCCGGAGCAGCGTACAATTTTCGATGCAGTTATTCTTGCAATCCAAGATGTTGACGAGGCTTCATCTAAGGCATTTTGTGTGAATGCTTTTGCTGGGTCCGGCAAAAGTTTTTTATTCAATGCCATAATTCATTCAGTAAGAGGATTGGGGGAAATTGTTGTTCCTGTTGCATGGACTGGAATTTCAGCTATAATTTTGGAAGGCGGCAGAACAGCGCATTCAAGATTCAAGTTACCGGTCCCCATTCTGGATAATTCATCATGTGGTGTTCGTCATAACACTGAAGAGGGGAAATTTCTTAAGGCGGCGAAGATTATTATCTGGGATGAGTGCACTATGACTCCTCATCATGCTTTGAGTGCAGTTGACAGGCTTTTCAGAGATCTGATGGACTTAGACGTACCGTTTGGAGGCAAGGTTTTTGTTCTTGGTGGTGACTGGCGACAGATTTTACCTGTTGCAGTACATGCTAATAGAACAGCAATTGTTGAGACTTGCTTGAAGAATTCACCTCTTTGGAGCTCATTCAAGCAATTTTCACTCTTTAGGAATATGAGAACTGAACCCCATGAACAGGATTTTGCAAGTTGGCTTCTGCATCTCGGCAATGGAACTTTGAAGAATGACTGCCAATTAGGAGAAGATATTGTGGAAATTCCCGAAGAATGTGTCGTGAAGGAGTCCATTGTTGATGAAATTTTTGGATCATCTGTTTTTGATATGGAAAATCTGTCGGGAAAGGCTATTTTATGCCCCAAGAATGAGGATTCTCTGAAAATCAACGAACAAGTTTTAGCAAGATTTCCAGGCCAGAATGTTACATATTTCAGCGCAGACAGCATTATTTCTGAAGATCAAGAAGAACAGAACAATTTTCAACTGGATTTCATCAACGGAATAACTCCTTCTGGAATGCCACCACACATACTTAATTTGAAAGTAGGAGCCGTGATTATGTTGCTCAGGAACTTAAATCCATCTGCAGGACTGTGTAATGGAACGCGTTTGATTATTCGGAAACTGATGCCCAATGTAATAGATGCTGAAATTTTGACTGGGCATACAAAAGGCTCACGTGCCTTTATTCCGAGAATTACGCTTCATCCTTCTGACAGCAATCTACCTTTCCAACTTCAAAGGCGACAGTTTCCAGTTCGGCTTGGTTTTGCTATGACCATTAATAAATCTCAGGGACAGACTCTTCAAAAAGTAGGAATATATTTGCCCCAGCCAGTATTTTCTCATGGGATGTTGTATGTTGCCTTCTCAAGAGCTACATCCATGCATTACGTTCGCGTTTTGGTAAACGACACGAAGAAACAAGGGAAATTAAATGGTTCAAATAGAGTTTTTACAAAAAATGTTGTTTTCCGTGAAGTTTTACTTTAAGCTTTTGTGATACGTTAGAGTGTAAGATGCCCTTGATTCTCAAATGCATTAAGTTGTCGAATCTACAATGGTTCATGGACCTTGTGGTGTGTTTTACCCCAAGTTTCTGTGTATTGTTGATGGTGGTACTTACTTTTTTGCTTTTTTTTATCTAACACAGTTTCTGTGTATTGTTGACGGATGACGTGGTGCATAAAATAGATTTTTGGTGTTCATTGGAAAGCATTTTGGATATGATGAGAGTATTCTTCAGTTGGTTTTATAACACACATACATATCATATTAATAAAAATGTCACTTTTTCTTTATCAATGTTCTTTTAATTATGTTGTTTTTCGTAAAGTTTTACTTTAAGCTTTTGTGATACGTTACAGTGTAAGATGCCCTTGATTCTCAAATGCATTAAGTTGTCGAATCTACAATGGTTCATGGACCTTGTGGTGTGTTTTACCCCAAGTTTCTGTGTATTGTTGATGGATGGTACTTACTTTTTTGCTTTTTTTATCTAACACAGTTTCTGTGTATTGTTGACGGATGACGTGGTGCATAAAATAGATTTTTGGTGTTCATTGGAAAGCATTTTGGATATGATGAGAGTATTCTTCAGTTGGTTTTATAACACACATACATATCATATTAATAAAAATGTCACTTTTTCTTTATCAATGTTCTTTTAATTTCCGAAATTATAAATCATTAATATTTGCATGAAATTTTGTGGTTTGTTGAGCCCCAACTTTCCGTGTATCGTTGACGGTGTAATACATTATGAAAGCTATTTTATTTTCAAAATATTGGTTCCCTTGAAAATTTAAACATGTAGGCATTAATAATGTAAGATAAGTGTATACATAGTCGACTATTAAAACAGTTTTTTATGTAAACACTTATTTTGCAGACTGTGGAGTGACATGTGCAGTTTTTTATGTAAACACTTATTTTGCATACTGTGGAGTGACATGTGAAACAGGGTCCTTGCCCCTCACTCTATTTTCTTAAAACTGCAATCAAAAAGTCAATTTCTTTTTTAAAGTGTCTGATGTGCTGATACCCTTAAAAATTTAAAAATGTAGGCAATAATGCAAGATAAGTGTATGCATAATCAACTATTAAAGCAGTTTTACATTAAAAAATGTAGGCATTAATAATGCAAGATAAATGTATACATAATCAACTATTAAAACAGTTTTTTATGTAATCTATTTCTTAAATTGCAATCAAAAAGTCAATTTCTTTTTTTAAAGTGTATGATGTGCTGGTACCCTTAAAAATTTAAAAATGTAGGCATTAATAATGCAAGATAAGTGTATACATAATCAACTATTAAAACAGTTTTTTATGTAAACACTTATTTTGCGTACTGTGGAGTGACACGTGGAACAGGGTCCTCGCCCCTCACTCTGGAAACTGTGCTTTAAATATAATATTCAATGCACAGGCTAATGGTTCCACACAATTTTTTTTTCGAATAGAAAGGTAGTTATAAATGTTACAAAATGTTATTTCTAAAATTATAAATCATTAATAGTTGTATGAAATTTTTTGATGTGTTGAACCCATATTTCCCATGTAATGTTTACAGTGTAATTATACTTCAAGCATTCTTTAAAGTTACGAAAGTTATTTTAACTTCAAAATATTTTTTCCTTCGTTTTATGAAACATAATGTAATTTTGTAATACTTTTTTTCATTTATGTATCACATATAAAAGTATTTCTTGCATGTGAAAAATATTTTACATGTATAAAATAATGAAAAAAATATAATTAACAAGTTTTTGAATTAAATACCTGCATATTATCTGAAAAACATAATAAAACTGATAATCTTTACTTTTTTTCTTTAAAAAAAAAGGGTTGACTGAAATTTAAAAAGATAAAATAAATAGACACTTTTATCAATGTACATATGTGCGTTAGTATTTTTTGATTCTGAAAAATATGCACAATTTCTTAAAACTGCAATTGCAAAAGTCAATTTCTTTTTTAAAGTGTATGATGTGCTGGTCATATAAAAGTATTTCTTGCATGTGAAAAATATTTTAAATGTATAAAATAATGAAAAAAATATAATTAACAAGTTTTTGAATTAAATACCTGCATATTATCTTTGAAAAACATAATAAAACTGATAATCTTTACTTTTTTTCTTTAAAAAAAAAGGGTAGTCTGAAATTTAAAAAGTTAAAATAAATAGACACTTTTACCAATGTACATATGTGCGTTAGTATTTTTTGATTCTGAAATTTAAAAATGTAGACATTAATAATGCAAGATAAGTGTATAGATAATTAACTATTAAAACAGTTTTTTATGTAAACACTTATTTTGTGTATTGTGGAGTGAAATGTGGAACAGGGTCCTCGCCCCTCACTCTGGAAACTGTGCTTTAAATATAATATTCAATGCACAGGCTAATGGTTCCACACAATTTTTTTTCGAATAGAAAGGTAGTTATAAATGTTACAAAATGTTATTTCTAAAATTATAAATCATTAATAGTTGTATGAAATTTTTTGATGTGTTGAACACATATTTTCCATTTAATGTTTACAGTGTAATTATACTTCAAGCATTCTTTAAAGTTACGAAAGTTATTTTAACTTCAAAATATTTTTTCCTTCGTTTTATGAAACATAATGTAATTTTGTAATACTTTTTTTCATTTATGTATCACATATAAAAGTATTTCTTGCATGTGAAAAATATTTTACATGTATAAAATAATGAAAAAAATATAATTAACAAGTTTTTGAATTAAATACCTGCATATTATCTTTGAAAAACATAATAAAACTGATAATCTTTACTTTTTTTCTTTAAAAAAAAAGGGTAGTCTGAAATTTAAAAGATAAATTTTTGATTCTGAAAAATATGCACAATTTCTTAAAACTGCAATTGCAAAAGTCAATTTCTTTTTTAAAATGTATGATGTGCTGGTACCCTTGAAAATTTAAAAATGTAGACATTAATAATGCAAGATAAGTGTACACATAATTAACTATTAAAACAGTTCTTTATGTAAACACTTATTTTGTGTATTGTGGAGTGAAATGTGGAACAGGGTCCTCGCCCCTCACTCTGGAAACTGTGCTTTAAATATAATATTTAATGCACAGGCTAATGGTTCCACACAATTTTTTTTCCAATACAAAGGTAGTTTTAAATGTTACAAAAATTAAATAAATGGATACTGTTATTATCAATTTCATTTATCATGTTTTTTTAACTGTTAGAAAAAATTTCATACCACTGAATTCATTACCAATAATTTTATGAATTCTTATAAAAAATGTTTCTTGAATATGTGAAACATTTTATACACATGTGTAAAATAATGAGCAAAACATAGTTAGCCATATATTTTTAAAAAATATTATAAAACTGATTATCTTTATTTTTTTAAAAATTTAGTTTCAAAAAAGACACTTTATGAATTTCATTTGTCATTTTGTACGTTTTTTTTTATCAATGCACATATGTATGCACTCGGTAAAAGCCCGTGCAACGCCGGGCCATGAAAGCTAGTATAAGCATTAAATTTTGTATTGTTACTTTTAAATCGTAAATATTTTAAGTTACATATTATTAATAGGATAACCATTATATTACTTTTCATAGTTTAGAATTTATTTTGTTTTGGTTCCTTCAGTAAGTTAATAATTTTTTTAAAATAATCCTTTGTTTTTGACTTTTGATACGATCGATAGAATTATCACGTCCCCCAAAGGGGTCGTGCCCCACAAATTAAGAAACGCTGGGCAAAGTTTCTGCGTAATTTTTATGATGAGGCATTTCCGGATTGTTGGAATGGTAGATATAGGGATATTTCGTTACCTCTCCCATTCTCCAGAAGTCCCAAAACTGGTATTATTTTAAGGATATCTGAGAAACAATGTTTATGCCTTGGAGATTCGACAGGCATGGAAGCTTTTTCATTGTGGTAACGAACGCGTACCCGGCGTGTCATAAGTTCGAGTCCTGGTGCAACAGAAAATCTGCCCTGTCGAGGATGCTAATGCACGTTAATTCTGGGGAGCTGAAAGTCCTTCAGTTAAGGGATTCATTGCTAGCTCAACTGCCTTCCTCGTCACTTGCCCACGGTTCAAAACTACTAGGTTCTACACCAATTGCCTGCGTGTTGCTTTTTCAATTCCTTCTATTAGTTCACTCACACCCTATATATTATATATATATATATATATATAGGGTGAGAGTGAACTAATAGAAGAATTGAGTAGAAATAGTTATATATAAATTTTTATAACTTGTTCAATTATTCAATCGTTAATAAAAATACTATCTATTCATCCATTCGATTTCAAATATATATTTTTACAACTTGTAGTAGATGCCACTTGATGTAAATGCAGTTTATTCAAATATTAATTAATTAATTAAATTAAAAAATAAATAAATAGTAACAAACACACAAAAATAATAGTCCAACAGTATAGAGAAAGGAAAATCGTTCGTTGTGTCTGTAGCGCAGAGGGTGCGCGTAGGACTTCTGATCCAAAGGTCAAGGTTTCAAATCCCATCTTGGATGGCCTAATACACTACCTGGCCAAAGGTATCCTGACACCCCTTAAAAAAGTGGTTCTGACGAGTGACGCAATTTGATACGTAATTGAAAGCTATAAAAGTGTTAGTAGTGTTTTGTCAGATAGTATTTATGCGTTTGCGAGGCAATGAGTAAGTCAAAGGAGCTTAGTGAGTTTGATCGTGGAATAATAGTGGGATGTCACCTTTGTGGGAAATCAGTTCGTGAGATTGCGGACATTCTACACAAGCCTAAATCCACTGTGAGTGATATAATTATGAAGTGGAAACGTCGAGGCAGTGAAACGGCAGAAAAACGAAACGGTAGGCCGAAAATACTTGGTGAACGCAGCCGTAGAACTCTGAAAAGGGTAGTGAAACAAAATTGCAAGTCCTCGTTGGTGGAAATTTCTCAGGAGTTCCAAAGTTCATCAGGAATTAGTGTTAGCAGCAAGACTGCCCGTCGAGAGTTAAAAAACTTGGGATTCCATAGTCGTGCAGCCGCTCACAAGCCAAGTATCACTCCACAGAATGCGAAGCATCGATTGCAATGGTGTAGAGCTCACCGTCATTGTACTGTGGACATGTGGAAAACTGTTCTTTGAAGTGATGAATCTCGCTTTGCAGTCTGGCAGTCGGATGGACGCATTTGGGTTTGGCGGATGCCCGGCGAACGTTTCTTTAGTGACTGCATTGTGCCGACTGTTAAGCTTGGTGGTGGAAGCATAATGGTGTGGGGGTGTTTCTCATGGTTTGGCCTGGGTCCGTTAGTTCCTGTGATTGGAAACATGAACTCTGATATGTATGCGGACATTCTGGACAATGCTGCACTCCCAACTCTGTGGCAATATTTCGGGGAAGGCCCATTTCTCTTCCAGCAGGATAACTGCTCCATTCACACATTGAGGCTTGCACAGACGTGGTTTGCCGAAATAGGTGTTCAAAAACTGAACTGGCCATCTCAGAGCCCCGATCTAAATACCATAGAACACTTTGGGACGAATTAGAGCGCAGGTTATGTAGCCAGCCAAATCGACCATCCTCACTGCAAGCACTCACTTCAGCTGTGATGGACGCCTGGAAGGCAATTCCTATGGTCACTTATAAAAAATTGGTGGAAAGTCTTCCCAAACGTGTGCAGGCTGTCATCCATACAAAAGGGGGACCAACATCATATTAATATGTGCTTTAGGACGCTCTAAGTCCATACCACTGGGTGTCCGGATACTTTTGGCCAGATAGTGTATCTGAGAATATGATTCCTTTTTTGCCATACTATTTTATAAGAATAATTAAGTTTAATTAATGAATACATAGTAACAACCAAAAAATACAGTCCAACATCATACATAGAAAGAAAAATGAAAAATTGCAAGGAAAATCACTTTCTATTTTGTCACTTAATTTTGTGTTTCTGTCATATGTTTATGCATATTTATATTAATTGTAACTATTGAATAGAATTAACTAAAATAAAATTTATCTTTGTTGACTTAGAAGGAATTTACTTAATTTTTTTTTATATTACTTGTTTTGTGAGACATTAATATATAAATCTTTCACCTCTCATAGAGGATCACTGAGACCCTATTACATTTGTACAGGCGTAATATATGAAATATGTGTTGATTGCAACACCCTTTTATAAGCTTCACTTTTATGTAACAAAATCTTTGAACTCAATTTTTACCCACTTTAAAAAGTCAGATTAATTAGAAATTTTGCTCACTTGTCCAGGACCGGTGACAATACAATAATTCAAAAATTTTGATTTATTGTCCTGATCATGATCATGAGGATTAACAGTTTCGCATTTTCAGATCCCATCTCTAGTATGGCGACAAATTTCAGATCCCATTTCCAGATTTGGCGACTAAATGTTTAAGTTACAACTTAGTTCGATTGACTATAAAAGGGTGTTCTTTAGCTTTTTTTTAAACTATAATTTATTTAGTTTGCATTGCACAAGTAATTCGTGATGTGGGTTTTAAACCATTTTTTAAGTCCGAAACATATTACTTAAGATTGAATCTGTGATTGATAGACTGATGTGAATAAGCTAATATGTTTAATTTAAAGTGTTGTTTTTTATTTTATTTATTTTGTGTAAATGGCTGGGGAAAAAACTTTTAACTTTTTTGTTGATATCTAGCAGAAGAATAGTGAATCTGAAGTGAATAAATTTTTTTGTTGTGAATAGCGAATGGCTTAGCAAGTTTGAAATACTTATTTTATAAAAAAAATTCGTTGCATAGTTAACAATAAAGAAGCAGAAACAAAAAAAAAAAATAAGTAGGTACCGATTTGGTGAAAAAAAATTTCAAAGAGGAAAGACAGTATTACTTTTTTCTTTCTTTGCTAATAAAAAAACCGTACGAACCGTACAAGATGCAGAAGTTCCGAATTTATTTACTAATTATGGTATATATTCATATTATTTACATAAATCGGAGATCAAGCGCAATTGTAGCGAAACCTTTCCATTGTATTCTCTTACTCATACACTCTATTGCATTTAAATCGATACAATACTGCAGGTTTGAAGAGGAAAGCAGGTCTTTGATAGGATTAACATTACTTTCACCAGTTCAAAATTATCATTAGATGGGATCCTTAATTTTTAATAATAGATAAATCAGTGAAACAAGTAAAACTGATAATGAAGAGAAATATTCTATGTATAAAGCCAATTACAAAACTTGAATAAATTTCTAACCATTACCATGATTGAACTGGTAACAGAAATGCAAAAGCTGTGACAACTCCGATCGATTTTCTTTGCTTTATACAGGGAATAATCAGAGTCTCAAGAAACGACCCCGCGTAATTTAATCTTTTAAATTCCACTCCGACCTCAATCACGAGCGAGGAGAGTAGCCCAATAAATAACTACTGTCACTAGTAATTAGTGTCACCCCAGTACATAAAATGGCAATCACTCCACCCGACCATTAACCAAAACTGACTGTTAATTAACAAAATAATACGTTAATCCATACCATTTGAATTTTCTGAGCCTGGTTGTTGCAGAAAGCACTTCATAAACCTTAGAATGTTTCGAAGGGTTGATCATAAGTGAACAAGTCACATGCTGTGCAAAAATCTCGTTTGTTGAAGTACTTCCATTTTGTGATGGTGGAACGTTCTATATTTATCTAAGAGCGTATTTAAGAGTAAAAAGGGTTTTAATCCACCTGGTCGGGGGTCTTTGATGGAGAAACGCAATTTACTTCCGTTCTTAAAATGAGTTGAATTAAGAAAGTACCTGGTGTATGTTATGAATAGCGGTATGGATTCAAGGGGGGATTTTAGCGGTTTTCAAACACTTTAAGATTACCATAAACCGAAAAATTGTACAAAAGGGAGATCATTTGAAGATAGTATCAAAATGGGAAGACTAATGAAAAGATCTTAGCAAATTAAGTGTTTTCTCTTTGAAATTGCTTAGGTGTGCTTAATGTAAACTCTAAATTATTTTTCTTTTTTAAATCATTCTAATTGTGACATATTTTTTATTCTTTTTTATTTGTGCTAATTCGTTTTATTGCACATATTTTATAAGGTTTGCGCCTTATTACCCCTTTCCAGTCACTCACAAAATAATAATATTTATTGGGTAATCTCATCTATTCATTCTGTTTCTTCTATTTCTTGTTATTTGTATTAGTTTTTAATTATTTTCCTATATGTATACAGAGAATTTTATTTTATGCGAATTTTCTTCCTATCCATTTTTAAAGTTTTTATTCGTCTCAATTATTTCCTTAAAAAATGTGAAATCTAGTTACAAATGTAACCATACATATGCTGATAAAACATCGAATTACCTTGAGCAGTGCTTCTCAAACATTCTATATTTGCGACCCAATTTTGAATCTTAATTTTCATCTCCCCCTTCAATAACAGTGTATTAAATGCAAATCAATGTACTTGACGCTAAAACTTCAATACGACTTTAATTATAAATCATACAAATTATCAGGATAAGTATTAAATTTTATACATGACAAGCCCATAGAGGTCACTAGTAATTAATAAACTTGTTAGTAATTTAGTATTGATGAATTAATAATCAAATATATTGGGTGGTACTGATACATTTTTAAGTATATTATATCATTGTAAAAATGTACTTTTTATTATGCCAGAATGTAATGAATGCAGTAAAATGAAATCTGCTCTCTTTTTTTTAAATCTTTATTTTTTACTTTTCGATATGCTCGCGCACCCCTGGTACGAATATTACCCATGATAGGAGGGCATATCCCACAGATTGAGAAATGCTGATCTAGAGGTTATTTCAAAATTAATATTTATATATACTTTTTAACTTAAAATTAATTTGGTTTTATATAATTTGATATTAAAATAACTAGGGAAATGCAAGAGGTGTTTTACCAACGATTTTGGAAGCCACGGTAGCCTAGTGGTCAAGGTAACGGACCCGTGGCTGATGTGTCATGGGCTCGATCCAAGTACAACTAAAGACCCGCCGTGTCGGATGCGTGTTAATATGTCGAGAGCTCAAACGTCCTCCCGTTGATGTGCTGTGGTAGTAAGGAGAAGGATGCCATCTCAGGGGTCGTCCTCATCACTTGACTATGGTTCAAAACTACTAGGTCCGCCGCCAAAAGCCTTCGTGTATATATATATAGCTGAACTATGCAAATTTAATATCCACTCAATGATTTTAACAAATGCGGGTTCTTGCGGTAGTTATGCTAGTGTTCATGATCACGAACTCGTTGCTGGTGTGACACTGACGCAAGTCAAATTTGTCGATGCTCAAATTCTTTCGGTTGGCGTGGTGTGGTATTTTGGAGGGTGGATGCCAGCTCAGGTTTCGTTTTCACCATTTGCCCGAGGTTCAAATATACGATGTCCGTCACCAATAACCTCCGTGTTGCTTTATAGTACAACAAAAATAATCTATCTCAATCGACAAATAAAGTAACATTGGAAATATATCAAATGTGCAAGGCAAATATTCTAATTATTGCACATGTCTCAAAAGAATTGATCAATTAAATTCCCATTAATGTCATGTTCTGAAGCAAAGCGAAGGCTATGCATAAGGCTTCTGATTTTTAAACCTCCGTTAAGTGATGAAAGGAACACTAGAGCTGGTACCCCGCGTTCATAACTTCATACAACACCAAAGTGAAGATTTCTCGCGTGAGTGATTGAGTGAGTAAATATTAACGTCGAATATAACTGTCCAAACACGAGGGCTTTTTGCGAGTGACCTCATAATTTTGAAACATGGTCAAGTGACGAGGATGACACCTGAGATGGCACCCCCTCTTTCCTTACTACCACACCACACCAAAGGGAGGATGTTTGAGCTCTCGATAGATTTAACGTGTATTGCTTCAATACACTGTAATTATTTAGTGGTACTGGGCTCGAACTCATGACACGCCAACCACGATCCGATACGTTCAGCACTAGGCTACCGCTGCCACAAGAATTTCTTGCAAAATGTTCTTAAAACTATGGCATCCTTATTATCTTCGAGAACGTCTGAAATACTCGATGAAATGTTAAACAATGTATAAAAATCATACATTTCCATTTAAGTTTCAGAAAATTTCAGGTCTGCTACTCGCAGTTTTCTTTCTGAAACTCTCTCAAAAATGATTTGTGGCAGCGATAGTCAAGTGGTCAAGGTATCGGACTCATGACTGGATTGTCAGGAGTTTGAGTCCTGTACCACTGAAGACTCTCCGTGTAGGGGAGCGATGCACGTTCAATCTGTCGAGAGCTCAAACATCCTCCCGTTGGTGTGTTATGGTAGTTGAAGAGGTGGTGCCAGCTCAGGTGTCGTTCTCGTCACTTGACCATGGTTCAAAATTACGCAGTATAGCCGAAATCGGCTCTTGCGCCAATAAACCCCAAAATCAATCAATAAGATGGCATATAAAATAAAGTCATAAAAATTTCTCAATTTTTGGCAAGATTTACAATTTTAGGGTAGTCGGTTACCTTAAGAAAAGAGTAAAAATCTAATCAAAAATGTAACAAAATATTAATTTCAAATAAATAATGTACTTAAACTGCATTAATAAAAAATTCCAATGAGAAACATGCTGCTGCATTGTTTTTACATGTTATGTCACATCAGGTGTAAGATTTGAAATCTGCTATTTCAATTCCAGTTTTACTCCTATGAGAGGGATACAATCTATCGTATTAACAAGCTTTGAATTCAGTTCTAAGTCTTCGCACATGTGTTTCTTCAATTTTTTAAGCATAAAAGTTGTAGTAATGAATGTGTAGTTGCAAATCATAAAAAATACTGAATAAGTATTCCTGATCGACATTCATGTTCTAGTAGAGCATTTTAACTGCGGAAATTTACAGATCAAGTTTAGAATTGCCCATTTCAATTTTTTCAGAAGACATTTCAGAGCCTGCAAAAAAGGGACATTTTAACATTAAATGATACATCTTCCCAGACCCTCTTGAAAGACACTAAGGTACATCGGGGGTCCATGGACCACATTTTAAGAACAGCTGTTCTGAACAGAAAATTTAATCTTTCCCTAGAAAGATTAATTTTTTTAAAGTATTTCCTTAGAGGCGAATTCAATTCAGGGTAAAGATTTATTTTTCGAATTTAAAAATTGCAGCAAAAATTCCTAGTTTTCCTAATGAAGTAAGGCCTTTCAACGTTTCATAGAGGGGAAAATTTTTACATTGACGTTGATTGATTTGTATACCCCATACCGGGGCATTCTACACATGGCTTGCTTCTTAAAAGATTCACTTTTATTATAGATGGCGTTGATGGATAGCAACGCGTATGAAAGACATTTATTTCATTATGTTACATCGCAAAAAATAATTTAAGGTTTTTTCTTGTTTATACCAGTGGAAAAAGGAGAAAAAAAAGTTGTTTTGTAAGATAACCGACGTTAAAATATGACTGTGGAAAATACATTACACGCGTAGTTAAATTATTTGCTGTCTCTTATGAATATTTTGAACGGTTTTGTAATGATACATAAAACAATGATCCATAGTTTAAAATTAATAAACTTCAAACTGTGATGTTTTGTATATAAGTGACCAAATGAGAGTTGTGTATTAACGCCGTACTATAAAGCAACACGTTGGTTCTTAGTGACGGACCTCGTAGTTTTGAGCCTCAGTCAAGTGTCAAGGACAACATCTGTGTGTGAACCAGCATCTCCCCTATAAAATACCACACCACGCAAGGGTGTGAGATAACATTTTCCGTGCATTCACATGGGTTCTGTTTCCGAAAAGTTTTAAAAAAGAAAAAAAGTTTGTGTTCATGAAACAGGAGAAGACATTTAACTTTTTTTTGAAAAATATTTAAGATATAATTTTTTTATAATTTTTATCGATCATTCTCTTCTGATGATTTAGTATGTTGTAGTAGTTGGAGAACAAAATTCCCTTTGGTTGTGAGATGTTGTGTAAGAAAATAAAATTTTCTCAGACACAATGAATTAATAATAAAAAAAAATCAAAATAATAGTAGTTTCAACTAGTACTGGAACATTGTAATGTGATTCATTTGAAAATACTTAATAAAAAATACATGTTTAACTTTTTTTTTGAAATAAAAGAGAAATATATATGCAAAAGATACATCTACTGTATAATTTGCATAAGTATACTTTATATATTGAAAATAAATCATTTTGACACAAATACATCATTCATACAAAATATACTTGAATCATGGGACAAAATGACCTTAGCTCTTTTTATAAGAGCAAGTTGGTGATCGTAAAGTTCATTGGCAAACTTTGATTATGAAATATTCCCAGTCATAGACATATCTTTCAAGACAAAAATGTGGCCACGGTAGCCTAATGGTTAGGGTCAACGAACTCGTGGTCGGCGTGTCTGGATTTCGAACCTTTGTGCCACAGAAGACTCAAGGTGTAGTGATGCTGATGCATGTTAAGTTTGGCGAGGCTCAAAGTCGTCCTCATGGCATGGTGTGGCACATAAGAGGAGGTGCCTTCTACGTCGTTTGACCATGAATCAAAATTACGAGGACCGTCGCCAATAGTACTCGTGTTGCTTCCGTATTAATCTCGGAATTTTAAAACACTGTCAAACACTGCGACATCTGAGCTAGCTGCCCAAGCTTCAAACTTTCACCCCATACCAATGTGAGGACTTTGAGATTCGAAAGAAGGGATATGTGTCAACCAATCTATATGAGGGGTTCGTATGGGCACAAGAAACTGAACCTACTACTCAACAGAAAGTGTGGCCGCGGTAGCCAAATTGTCAAGGTATCGGATCGTGGCTGTCATGTCATTCGAGCCCAGTACCACTGAAGACCCGTCGTGTAAGGAAGCGGTGTACGTTAAATCTGTTGAGAGTTTAAACATCCTCCCTTGGGTGTGGCTTGGTAGTTAGGAGAGGGGGTGCAGCTCAGGTGTCGTCCTCATCACTTGACCATGGTTCAAAATTACGAGGTCCGTCGCCAAAAGCCCTCGTGCGACGTTAATATTCACTCACTCATCCACCACTACACTCGACCATAAACAGCTTATTTGCCAAGGCTATATAGAACATAGTAGGCCAATTTAAAATAATTTTAGTATTGTGCATTGTTTATGATGCGCAATACGAAGAAATATATTTGTTTCATTTATTATTTTTCTTTTTATTTAGAAGGTATATCCAAAAAGTTACTTTATGGAATATTCTGCAATATTATTGCAATTATAATATCTATTCCTCAACAGTTACAGTTACGGGTTTTGTTGGATATGGAGAAACCAAGGCTATCTCTCCATTCCTCTATTCAGTATGTGTGTGTTTAAGAGAAATTCCTTCGTTATATTTATAAATTGTTATGAAAACATTTACTTCCTCCACCGGAAGTAATCCACAAAATGCGCAATATTGCTATTTGACGTCAACAACGATCGAAGGAACTTCATTATTTTTTTTTCGCCATAGGACATCTTGAGTGTTTATAAAATATTTCTGTGTTTACCAATTATAGAACCTGAGGGATATTGTTTTGCTCGGCAGAACCATATGAATGATGCAAAATAATGAATCTGATGTTGGAAGAATTTTAAATATTTCCTGCGAAAAAAATCACAGGTATGTTTTATAGTTGAGGTTTAAAAATGTATCCAGTGTAATTTGTCTCTGTATGACAAAAAAAAATACATGATGGTTTTTTTACATGTAAAAGTCATTTCTGTCTTTGTGACAATACGTTGTGATATAAAGGTAATTTGATGGAATTTTTCTATTCATATATAATAAAAAAAAGTTATTTAAGTTTTCTCCAATACTATATCCGATTTTCTTACGGTTGATTAATGTTTATTTTTAATTTTATTATATTCTTTGTATGTAACATCTTGAAGCAAAAATTGCGTAATAGTTTCGTCTATAAAATAACATACTATATAATCAAATGATTTCTAGCCATTTTTTTAGTAAATTGTTTCACACAAGTTAATTGTAAAACGAATTGAACATATGAAAATTAAAAAAATATATTATTAGTTTAGATTATTGTAGTTGTTTTATACAAGCTGTTAAGTAGTTATTGTTTTTAAATCTACCATTTTCATGATAAGATTGATTTTCGAAGAACTATCTCATTGCCTTTATCAGCCATTTAGTAAACTCTCAGTAATTCAGAAATGGTTTAAAAATATTATACATTAATGCAATTTCTGGCCAATAGCTTAAGGGGGTTCACCCGTGTGACGGCCTGTTTTTTAAGCATTTTTAGAGAATGTTTTTTTTTTGACGAGTAGTAAAAAGATAGAACTTTAAGATTTTTATCATTTATTTATATGTATTTTATGAGTATGATATAATGTAAATGTTTAGCCAAAAATATCCAATAGAACGTGAGTTATAGCGCTCTGAACACACCCTCCTCCAAAAAATTGACCCTTAATTCATCCACAATTCTGGCTGATAGACTTATCTGAAATTAAAAAAGTAACGGCGTTTTAATCTATAAGTTTAAATACACAGAATGGACTATACTCAAATGAAAATAAAAATAAATGGATTTTTGGTAGACCTCTGAAAAAAACGTTTCGAATTTCATTTGGTTTTTTTCATCATATTTTTGTTATAATAAATATAAATGTTTTGAATTTTGAAATTATCGTAGTCCATGTAGTGCGTATATGGCCTGAGTCTACCCTTTAAATTTGAAGTAATTCGGTGAAACTGTTCTTGAGATACGATGGAGAAAGTTTGAAAAATACAGTTTTCAGAAAAACGCGTTTAAAGTTCCAATTCCGATTAAAACAATAAATGGAAGATTTATTGTTTAACACTCAGTCGGCGATGTCTGGTGGCAAAGAGTAAACAAGTTTCAGTGATATATTCAATAACTATAGATATTTCCTTTTAAACCTCTACAAACTTGTCTATGCTTGTATGAACGTATATTTGCAAAGAAAAGTCAATGGTATCAAGCCGACTGTACACAATAGACGATCCGAACAGCTGCTCTTCTAACACTTGCTTCTTTATAACAACTTCGAATTTTAAATAACTACTTTACCAGCGTATTCTAGACATGTTAAGGAAGCAATTTATGAAAAACTTTTATTTTTATTTTTTGAGCCCATCAAATGTCACGCACACATTTTTACATTGTACTTTTCTCAGTTCCTTTTGTAATAACATATAATTGCATGCAATTATGTTTTTGTTTTTACAAATAGAAATGAGGTTGTTCTTCTTAAAATCCTAATTACCGCCAGAAACTAACTTGCATCTATATTTACTCTTGCTGATCTATATGCAAGAAAACTTCGCTCACAAATATATGTTGATGAAAATATAGAGAACATTATCTGTCTATTGAGATTTCTGTTGTCTCGGAAAGTGAAGAACCCTAGAGAACCTGTTTGGTTTGGGTGATCTTGGCAAAATTATATTCCTGGCGCCGTTCCGCGTCGTCAGATCTCAAGGGTTTTCATCTGTTAAAGAAACTGGAAGTCAATATTACATAGCTGTGCGCCATATATTCCAACTAAATGGTGCCGCATTAAGAAGTGATGTCTGCTGTTTTGGTCTGCAATGTTTAAAACCAATCCGCAGTCCCATAGGGAAAAAAATATTTTTCTTTACACCTTAATGTAAAATCTATAGACTAATACCTTTATGGTGTATTTTATTTTTAAAAAAAATGATAATTAAAGTAAGATAAGTGACTTTTTTGAGATACACTTAAGAGTTTTTTTAAACCTATATTTTCTTTTCTTTCTTCTATTGAGTGAAACAAATAATTTATAATGTAATTTCATTTCTAAACTTACTAGTCTCCACCAAAATCTTAGAAATTTTTATTACACTCATGGAATTACGTTTTTTTTTCTTCTTCTTTCCTTTTTGCTTCGCTGATATCTTGTGAAAACAGCGAAGTAAAAAAAACGTCAAGTATACAAAATATAATACATCTTCACTTTCTGTTTTTTCACTCTCTCCATCTGTTCAAACCTTTTCCTTTTTTTTCGGAAAGAGATTTGACTCTTGACTTAACTTTAACATAGTAACCATTTCAAAATGTGCAGCCATCCTAGAAATTTACTTGAAAGCAAGATATAATCCTCAAAGCACTTCTTTAGAATCCGTGTTATTCTCTTACAAGTACCTCATACTTTACAGAAACATTTAATTTTTTATATATGGGTGTGCAATTTTATCCGCTATTCAAAACATATTTTTTTTCAATGTGTAAGAAATTTGTTCCAGGAAGTATTCGTTCTTCAATTTTTGCTGGGTTTTAATCGAATTCTAAATGGGGCACTCAGTGAAACGGAGTTAAATGTGCCGACACTTTCGAGTTTATTTTTTGAAAGAGTGAGGGGGATCCCATTCAAATGAATCTCAAAATTCACTAGAGGTATTGACTTAAAATTGCGTGAATATTAACAAAGATGAAAAGCGATCGCTTTTAGAAATCAATCTGATAAAGAAATATCGCTTGAATTAAATTACACTTTTTCCAAATTTCCAGGAAAACACTTTTGAGAATTCCTGGAAGAAAACTGCAAATAACAAATTAAAATTTTTTTTTGAAACTTTAGTGGAAAAATATCTTTAAAGGAATGTTTGTCATTCATGCGTAAATTAATTTACATTTCGTCGAGTATTTCAGATCTTTGCTAAGGTAATACAGAGTTTGAGAATAAGAAACGTTTGTGTACATAATTGATCAGGAATCTGGAATTCTGAGCATTTTTTATTCCCTGTTTGTAAGTACTTTTTCGCAATCAAATGCATTGATTTTGGATTCTTTAAAATGAATTTTTATAAGATAGAAAAAAGCATTTCATGCGTTTTATATTCTTTTAAAAAATTGCATTTTAATTCTAAAATTATTTTATTTGCATGTGTATAATTTTCTATACTTGAGAAATACAGCTGCAATAGTATATTGAAATCTTCTTCACTCTCTTTAAATTAATATAGAAATAATTTTAAAAAATTGATAAATAAATTTTCTATGATTAATCTAAATATGAAACACCCTTCAATGAAGGAACCTTATTACAAATAGGGGGGTGTTAATAATTCAGGGGGATATATAAAAATCTTTGAAGATATGTTAAACATCTTCTACCGCGCAATCATGATATTTTTCAAAATTAGCGAACTCAATTTCGTACGTGTCATAGGCGTTGCATTGGCAAATATGTCCTTTGTTTTATATTTCTTTGCTTGCTGACATTCTAAGCTTAAGCATTTGTTGATATGCAATTTGCGAATCTAAAATGCGAATCTGAGATTTATGGAATTCTTAATAGTTATTTTTTGCTTTAATTGATTAATATTTTTCTATAATTACTTACTTTTTTTCACATAGTATTTTTTGTCTACGTGCTCTATATTCCCACCAGCCTTGTTCAGGTGTTTTTATTGAAATTCGCCAATATATTTGCGATAGTTCATAAGTATTGAGGTGAAAGATAGATTGTTAATATATTAAGATAACGAACACTAATGTGCATTTTAATCAACACTCTTTTATTAGCATCATCTGTACGTAACGGAATCTTTGAACTGGATTTTTATCCACCTTAAAAGGTCAAATTGATTCGAAACTTTGCACATTTGTCAAGAACCGATGGCAATACAATAATTTAATAATTTTGTTCCATTGTCCTGATCAGAGTTAATAATTTTCAATTTCCAGATTTGACGACTAATTCTTGATCCCATTGCCCTATTTGACGATTAAAAGATTAAGTTACAATCCTAAAGCGAACACGCTTATGGTTAATGCAAATACAACAAACAAAAATGATGTTCTTTATGTGAAAAAGGGGAGAATGCTTCAGCAATTTCTTTTATCGATTTCCTTTTAAAACTTTTTTTGTTTTAGTTTTTTAAACTATCATTTATTTTGTTTTTGCTTTACCAGTATTTAAAGATATATTACTTCACGTTATCAGTTCCCTGTCCACAAAGTAATTCCAAAAACTAATATCACATTACTTTCCCGTATTTCACTGTTCTTATCCGTTCTTCATTCTCATTCAGTAATTGTCAATGAATAAAAAGAAACCTAAAACAAACTGATTTGTGTTCCACTGATGTTTTACGCCGCCCGCTTGTGCATGCATACTTGACTTTCCCAGACACACAGTTCAGATAATTTCCTTAAATTTATTATTTAACTTGACAAATGGACACGGTAAATTTGCTGGACTCAAAGTTCATTCTTTGGCATAGTGTGGTAGTATTAAGAAAGGGTGCCAGCTCAAGTGTTGTCATCATCACTAGGCCAAGGCTCAAAATTATGAGGTCCTTTGCCAACAGGCCTCATGTTGTTTTATATGGCAACCTTACCATTATTCTCGGTCTCTTAGATTAAGAAATATTTACCAATTTTCAGAAAGTCAGTATTTTAAAAAATGCAATGTACCTTGCAGAATTTTGGGATAGTATTATTTTTTTGACAAAAAATATAAAACATTTTTGTAACCAAACATCTTTAAAATCCTCACAGAAATTGTTCTTGTTGCATTTCACCATGAGTTTATTACATGCTGGAAACATTACATCATTTAAAGAATTTTTACGTCGTTTACTGACCTCATAGAGAAATAAAAAAAATTTGAAAGTTTTTAAATGGGACGTTTTTAAAGCTTTGTTTATATTTTTACCCCTTACTTGTTTAACAACATATGCGTATTCTTACAATTTCTATGTCTGAACTATTTTTATGTCATATTGCTTCAGTAAGAATTACTAAGTTATGATTCATATTAACAACTGAAAAAAAAATATATAAAGTAATAAACATTAAAGAGAGAATAGATTTAAAAAAAATGAAAAAAAAGTACACATTTCGTGTTGAGAACTAACATAATATATCTTATGAAGAGTATTAACCCACAGATATATAATTATCACTTTTGCTACTAAAAAAAAATCATTCTTATTTCCTTTCCACCTATAATTCTTGAAAACCAATAATATCCCGCCGAAATTTATTGTTATGAACTTCTGGGGAAATGCCATTATTTTCCAAGCAGCAATCAACTCTTTGCGGATCTATAGACGTAAACCATTATGAATACGAATTCCGGAATTCCAGGCTAAGGGTCGAAATGAAATAATGCTGGGGGTGAAATGCCTTCTCTGTGCACCCCCTATCCTGTCTACAGATAGCCTTATCGGACTTTCCATCAATATATTAATGCCTCACATTCATTCATATAAGAAATTACGCTATTCACCAGCTTTTCTTAATATAGCATATAAGAACTTTTTCTTCTTGGTAGCACGCAATCTGCTTTAATTCTTTTAAAGAGTTAATTTATTGCAGTTGGCAGTTTTGAGTTACTTTTCCTCACATAATTATTATTATTTTTATTACAATTAAATGTTTTCCCACTAGATTCGAAAATCTGGAACAGTTCTTCCCAAATTTTTATGCCCACGGACCTATTTTTATACTAACAATTTGACCTTAAACCCCAAGCGACTTTTTAAATGCAGCCCCTCAACACCCCCACAAACCAATTTCAATGCATAATGATAAAACCATAAATTTAACTTCGATGTTCTGAATAGTAAATATTGATACAAAAATAAAATATATACAAAAACATCCTGATATCTGAAATGGAATCAATTAAATTTATAACTTTTGCTTTAAAATTAGAACATTTGTCGGTGTCGATTGGACACCAAAGCCTGTTTAGTTCGTTCTCCTTTCTGCATTTTTGCAGGGATTTTAAAAAGAATTGTGACTTTTATTCATTTTTCTTGATAATTACACAGAAAAAGTTGTGTGGTTCTGGGCTTATTTGGAGAGATTTTGCAATGTCATTTGGATGACAGGCATTTTATCGTTAGAAATAGCTGTCTTTCAGAAAAAGATAGTTCACTAAGTAGATACCACTAAAAAAATTTCCGGAAGTAATATCGCACCTTGGCTAGACCTTGAATACAGTGTTTTTGGGTTCACAGCGGAAATGTGTTATTTATGCTAAAATTGTCGTGTCTCGTTACGTAGCATTTGGTTATCTGCTATTAAGTTCAAATTACGTAACCGCAAGAAGTTTGAAAAATCAGATAAATACTAAATTTAAAGGAATTACAAATTCTCTGAAACTCAAAATTTCGAAATTAAACAGTATAAAGGAAATGCAACTAAAAATGTGTCTCTTAAACGAAAACGGTGTGCGGAAAATATAGAGGAAAAATTGAATATCACTATATTCATTGCAAATGAGATTTGTTCAAAATATTATGTATAAAAAGGATAAATAATGATGAAAAACTCGCGTATTCTCAAAAAAATTATGATTATGCTTATCATACTAATATTTATGAATATTATTGCTGTATTCTATATTTTATAAGATTAAGTACTCTTTTGTTACAGTTTTTTAAGATATAAAGGGTCATAATATATATAATTACATGGGAAAATATTGAACCATCTTAAAACTGAACCCTACTGAACAGTAGTCCAGAAATTATTTAGTTGTTACAATTATTTTATATACTTTATTTCACAGTGTCGAAACGAGGTAAGTATAATCGATATCCTGTGGATATCTTAGTGTTAAAATATATGATGGACTAATGGGATGGTCAATGGTTTCCCCAATGAGGTGGTTATTTTCGGTACGTCAAAAACAGTAATACTGTTTTTTGTTTAAAACTAAGGAAAATTCGTTGTGTTAGCTTCACATAACGGGAATATGTACAAATCAAAACTGAACTGTTGATTGAATGTACGACTCATACTGCTATATTTTGGACAGAATATTGCATGCCTTGGTTAGATTCTGATCCTGTTTAAACCTGCATATATAGAGAGAGACGGCCGCGCCTGCGATCATCCCGATTTCCGCCAAGAACAGTGACGGATTTAGGCCTATGCCCTCGAGACCCGGGAGCAAATTTTTAGAAAAATAAACTTTTCAAGATGTTACAAATTTGAAATCGATTTTGTTTTTAATCAACTGTAAGACCGAATTTAAATGCTTCTTTCTTTGCTTTGAGAACCTCAAGATATCAATATAAAAAGGGCAAAATTATTTTTTTAATAGTTAAAAATGTGTAATAGTAAATTTGAAATATCTAACAAATAGGTACTAAAGAAATTGTCGTTAAGTATAGCACTTATCTTTTGATTAATTTAAGTATGAGGATGTCATTAATACTTTCGCACGGATGAACGTAGGAAACAAATATATTGAATGATTAATTAGATAGATATAATTTATTTATTAAATAAGAGCAATTTATTCTAAATTTTATGTTTAGTTGCTATACCAATATATGTAGGTGTGTATTTTATTTATACAAGTGGCTTTTCTTTTGTTGTCTAGGGGTGGAGTCACTATGTCCAGGATCTTGATATTCAAAGAAACAAGCTGATTAGAATGAAATTACTGTTTAATGAAACATTATATTATTTCCAATTAAAAATTGATTAACAATATGAGTTATTTCATGGAGCATACTCTCAATTGTCGCTAAGCCTATCGACTACCACATTGACCTAAAAACTTGACACGTTAAGCCTATCGACCATCACGTTGACTGAAGCGGGACCTCTCTAGGCCTACCGACCACCACGTTGACCGAAACGTGACCTCTCGCCTGTAAACCGGAGTCTGTTTCTTCTACGTCTCTCTCGTTCCCCATCGCTCTCGCTACTGCCTCAAAACCCCACCATTTCGGGGGGGGATGCATATATTTGCTGGTAGCGCCATCTATTGGTGAGGTTGTAACCTCACTGACCGGAATATTTTATGTTCCCTAATACTTTAAATCCCACAGAAAAATATAGTTAAAATTCTGGACAACAGAGAGATGACCTAAAATGAAAATTAAATTAGACAATATCTTGGAAAAGATATATTAGAAATTATAAAGTTATTAGAATTTTATATATATGGATGTGCTACACAGTATTATAAACATTGCTGACTCTCTCTCTCTCTCTTAGCACAGTTCTTCTACAGAAAATTAATTTATATATAAATGCAATATATTTAACCATGAAAAAATTTACATTTTTAGTTAGTGGTTGTGGACGAAAAATTAAAGAGGTTTTTTCGTGATCACAACATTTATTTGAGCATGCTTCTCGTACAGTGCCAAAACATGAGACAGGGAATTATTCAAATGTCAAATATTCAACAAGGAAGAACAGGGGAAAATGCACTATAAAAAACTGTCACGTGTTTAGGCGAAGGGATTAATTGGCTATTAGTAGAAATGAGATCATCATTATTTAGGGAATATTAATCCCAGTTAGAAAGGTACATGAAAACTATAAATAAACATGTACTTCTTGGAATCACTAATAAAACTAACAAAAAGTCGAGTTATAAAGAATCAGTAATAAATATGCCAGCATAAACTTTTGAATTCTTTAGAAAAAGATAAATTGTGTGAGACACGTTTCGCACGCGTAAAATAGGATAATAAGATTTATGAATTAGCTTAAGTTATAAGTTATTACACACACACAATTCGAATCTATTATTATGATTCATATTATTATATATAATGGCGCCCAATAAATTTGGCCTAAGACGCCATCGTACCTACATCCGTCACTGGCCGAGCAACAGTTATTCTAAATCTTTTAACACATAAAAATCACACATTACTAATTTTTTTAGCTTTCACATTAACAAAAATGAGGTATACATATTTTATACTTTATAATAAACCTTTTGTAGGCCTTCCAACCTTGTTCACACACCACTGAAATAATTTTCAAATTTCTGCGAATCCCTTCAGCAGCAACAAAGACACGCGAATGATTCCATAGAAATCACTTTCTGAACATATTATCGAAAATAAATTAATTAAAGATGTCCGAGATTTTTCATATGAAAACTATTTGTGTGTTGACTCTGAAAATTTTTAGAATTATTAAGGAAGTTTTTCTTATTTATAATGATGGCCTCGTGGGGTAGCCGAGTGGTTATGACCGGCTTTGTCGAGTCTAGGATTCTAAATTTAGTGCTGTTGAAGCACCTTCAGGTGCAGGGCTAATATACCTGATATTTGTGAAGTTCAAAGAGCTCACGTTAATTTTATTTTGAAAATGGATTAGCTTATTATCGTATAATTTTAGTTAACTTTTAGGTTAATTTAAATTTAGCTGTTTTTTTATTAAAATAATAAGATTTAATTGATAAATTGTAATTTTAGTTCAGTTATTTATAAATAAATAAATATTTAAGCAAATTGTTTAATATCTTCAACAATTTATTGCTCCACGGATTCCATTTATTGGAATAAACATATTTTTGTCTTTTTAAATGTCTCGAATTAGTTTCCGATTAACAATTTCGCAACGATAAAAACGAAAACAACAATGTTGTGTATAATTTGAGTTTTATGAAGAAAATTCCCAAACATCAAAGGTAAAAAGTTATATTGTTTTTCAAAATATTCATATTCAATTATTTCATATAATTCATTATCCAAAATCTTTTTTTTTTTTTTTTTTTTTTGCAATTTCCTTTCTAAATGCATTTTTTAAAAAAATTAGCAAAAATTAGAATTTAACGAAATTATTTATTTGATTCTGAGAAGTATTTTTTAGAGATATTTTTTCTGGGAATATCTCCTCTATTATAGCCAGTTTAATTTCTTTGCTAAACAGAAGAAAAAAAACAATACTAATTTTTTTTTTATTTTTCTTTAAATATCCGAGAAATTGTTTTTAAAAAACCTCTTCTTTCATTTTCGATGAATATATTTCATTATGGAGTTTCTAGAATTACTAGGTTATTAATAGAAAAAAAAGTTTGTTCTCTTACCTAAAAAAATAAGATATACATTTCCATTACATTGGTGCATTCATACAGCTCTATTTGGAACTTATATTGAAATAGTTTAAACTTTTAGACAAAGAAAAAAAAATTCTTTTGATTGCTATTTTTCAATTCTTACTCTATTAGCTCACTGTCTCCCTTAATTTTTCTTTTTTATTTATATATCTTGTTCAAATTTTCAATCGTTAATAAAATACTTTCTATTCATCCAATTAAGATCAAATAAATTTTAACCTTGTAGTGGATGGAACATTATGTTAATAAAGTTTTTCAAACATTAATTCATTAATTAACGTTTAATTAATTAAATTAATTCCAGGTTTTTAATGCCAACTTAAGATTTGTCTCGTTTGTTCTAAAAATGTAACTGTTAAAACAATAACAATATTTGGCTCGAATACCGGTTTTTCAGCCAAACTAACGAAACTGGGTGTGCATTGTTACAACAATGCAGACAAATCATGTTCTTTTACAGTTCCTACTATTAGTTCACTTTTTACCTATATATATATATATATATATATATCTTGCTTAGATTTTCAATCGTTAATAAAACACTTTCTATTTATTCATTCAAATTAGAAATTCACTTAATTTTTTTTTGTATTATTTGCTCTTGTTTTCTTAGGATTCAGTATTGTTCTTCTTTCAACAATTATGTTTTCAAGTTCAGAGTCATCCTAGAATGAAAATATAATTTTTTCTTTGTCTTGAATGAAATAATATGCCCTGCCATAACTAAATTTAAGGCGCAATCTATTTTTTGCAACTAAAAATGCAAAGCATAAGTTTGAAATACTAGCCAGAGTTTGGTAATTTTTCTGCTGTAGAAATCTAAGCAAAATACTTTACCTTCATTTCAGAAAGTAGAGTACAAAACACCATAATACAACCTAAAAAATTCTAATTTTTTTCCAAAGCTTTTAAGAGCATTTTTTACTTATTTTTCTCGATCTAAATATCAACCACTATACGTCGAGTAAAAGAAAAATAACATGCCAGCATATACTATACATTTCGAATTATTTGGGACAAATGGTAAGTAACTATTTTTTCTAAAACCCTAGTTTTAAATCATTACATACTTAATGCATCCGACTACCCTAAAATTGTGAATTTTGCCAAAAATTGATAATTTTTTATGATTTTGTTTTATAGACCAACGTATTTGCTTTATAAAAATACGGAGTGTATTATTTTCCGTTCACTAGAACAAAAACTACAAGTGTTTTAGTAAAAGCAACATCCATTACTTCAAGCAAGATGTCACACATTAAAACACGTTTTACTCGAAATGTGTGTTTTTTTTAAATGCTCAAACGGGGTCAGCGCGATTGCTAAATAAGTTTTGAAAATAATTAACAGAAAATTTCTTTGCATGTTCTGTATGTAGAAGTGTTTTAACCTTCAGATTTATTAATCACTGTTTTATTACAAAATATACAGTCCCTTATGTGAATATAATTACAGTTTATTTAAACAATTCCATATTATTACTAAGATAAAGTGCTCTAGTTTTTGTAAAAACTAAAATATACCTTATCTTGAAGTTCATTTCAAAATTGAATAATATAGCAACACATCAGAATAGAAGAACTGGAAATTTGTTCATGAACTTTTGATACCGATTGGGCCTCGTTTAAGCTATTTTCTGTAAATTTTTACCAATTTCTTACCATTTTAGTAAGAATTTCTTTTTCCTTCTTACTTTTAGCATATTTTTCCTAAAATGTAGTTAGAAAAACCTAAAAATGGCAACAAAAAAATCCCCATATCTCTATTTAAAAATAAAGTTGTCGCAAGTAGTCGGATACCTTAAGTAGTCAGAAAAATCTCTATATTATTTCGAAGTTTTTTGTGCTGGAATAGAACCCGCGACTTATGAATTCGTAAGCAAGTAACATACCACTAGACAAAAGTGATCCCTCCTGTCCGGAGGCTGCTACTAGTTTATTTAGATACCGCCACACTACCTTATTCCTCCCCCTTTTTTAATGTTGAAGAGTTACATGAGAAATTGTCTGAAAAATGTCTTTAAAAATGATCGCAGATAAACAAAAATTCCTCTTCCACTGCACCTGAGACAATATTTAAACCAGGCAATTTTAATTGTATTTTTAGTTCTAAGACTGTATTTTTGTCTCTGTAATCAGCACATATGAGAATATTACAACTCATAGATTATCTGTACTTTAAAATTACTTTTTACCAAAAGTAACATCGGAATCATATATTGAATAATGTATGCATGTATGGAAACAATATTAAAATGAACCGTTTCAATCGTTTTCATCTATTCAATCATTGGAGAACATTTATTTCATTCGTAATTTTTCGAAGATGTTGAAGCAATCCTTAAATTCTGTAAATGGTTGCATTCAATGCTTAAAAAAAACAGTTTAAAACTAGATTTTTTTTGTAATTGTCACGTATTTTGTAGGAGTTAAATTCCAAATACTTACTTTTAGGTAACAGCGACAACGTCCAAAATAATTTTCACAACTCTCATCACAGTTGTATAGAATCGGGATAGCTATAAAAAGCTCAAAGCCATCTAATATTCATAGCGTTAATGGATTAATAAACTTAACTTTGTTAATTGACTTCTAAAAACTAAATTTTCGCTTACAGGAACCACATTCTCTTGCGCAATTAAGAGGTGAGTATTTTCATCCTCTTACGCTCAAATTTGTTTTTGAATTCAATTTTTTGTCTAGATATAATTATTAAAAATTATTGGGGAGTTTTAACTGAACTCTTAATTATAACTTCCGATATACTTAACAGAAATGAATAAAACTGCCATAGATCTGACTGGCACAAACTGAAGTAATTTGTTAATTTAATAAATTAATCATTGTAATTAAAATAGATAATTAACATTTGAAATAGAATTTTCCCATTAAGGAATTAAATTTTTTATCGCATTTGATAGAAAGTGGTATAATTGGTGATATTTCCAATTTCATTGGAATCCACTTATTATTTCCACAATTATTGAAGGTAAATTATTAGGGAACTGTGAATATTATTTCAAGCTTATTTCAGGGAAAACAGGCCCCCACGACTCCAACTAATTGAATTATAATAGATTTATTAATGCACAAAAGACGAGCAAATGACAACACGGATAAAAATCACCGTATCTAGACAAAAAAACTATTATAACAGATTACTTACACTGTTGAAAACGCACTCGTTATTCTCAAGCTTCACAAAGCTTCAAAAACGTCTACATAGAACAGTTCCACCTACAGAAACTCAATCAGATAAAATCTATCTGTCTTTCGCACACAAAACACAAGCAGATTCTAATTTTGACTGACTGACTTATCCTGTCTCAGAGGTGCCTTATAAAACCTCACGGAAATTTCTAGAAGGATCTATTCCAGAGAACTCTCGAGGATTCCTTGGCGATATCATTTTCACAAAACTTATCGCAAACCTGGTAAATCTGTTTACATCTTCTAGGGTTGTCACAAAATTTGTCAAGTTTGTACGGGGAAGGCTTTCCCTATAAAACTCAAACTTCTACAAGCAATGTATCATTGCAAGGAAAACAGCATCTTGGCTTGTTTCAATATTACATTTCTTAGCGCAAATAATGAAACAAGTCTATTTCCACTCTTTTCAAAATATTGTCACCAAGGTGTGACTGTTCGATTTGACTTTGAACATTTCTTAAAATTTCGGTGCAATTTTAATCCGGCATCACTTGCGTGAAAAAAACGACCTTGCGTTTTCGCGCAGGGTGTGTCATACCCTAGGGTGTTTACATTGTGTTTTTACCGTAAAATTTGTATACAAAGGTTAAAAAGGAAGAAAAGTAGGAAATACAACATGTTTACAACATGTTTCACACACAAATTTAGTTTTTCTGTTATTTTCATAAGAGCATTCAGTGCATTGTTTATACAATCCTTTAATCTCGTCGTGAAGAGAGTGCGATGTTTTCACTGGATCTTAATTTTTTTATATCTGTATTTTTTTCAAACTAAACATATATGAATAAATTTCTATATTCTTTAAATTAAAAAAGTTTGGAATTTCTTTTTTATTTTCTCTTATTTTGTTCCAGAAATAGTTTTTTTTTTCAAAGTTCATCTGAAAGTGGATTAGATGTGTACCAGTTGTCTCCTTTAAAATTACGTTCTTCCCAAATGTTTTTGTGTCTCTACATATAAAACATTTATTTTCAACAGTGTCTCCATTTTTTAAATCTGGATCAATTTCTATGGATGAATCATACTTGCTGTTATACTCTTCATCATTTGATTTTTCATCATCTTAACCGCGAGGAGAATTTCTTTATCCGAAAATACTGTTGTAGTATTTCTATTAAATACTGTATGTATTAAATTACTTAACTGTCACATTTCTTCAGCACAACTACAGCAATACTCCATAGCATAAGGAAGATTTAAAACGTGCTCATGCATTCAGAACTGTAACGGTGATTAACGCGCACGGTATGACATATCCGAAGAGTCGATATCCAAAAATATATATTTAGAATTCACCTACAAGCTGAGGCTCCTCCAAGGATGTGACCTAAATGTCAGTTACACGAGAAACTATCTATTTTCCAATAAAGGTTTAGAAGAAACGGTAAAAAAAGTTAGATGGTGAGTATAACACACCCTCTGCGAGAAGTGCCGGTTTAATGCAATCTAGAATGTAGGTCTTTCATGAAATGAGAAATCCACATAAATATATATATATATATATATATATATATATTATAACTTTTTTTTTATATTTCATGGTTGCATTTAATGCTCCATCAACGGGTGACTTTTATTTCTTCCATTCTTTTTTTTAAAAAAAAATCGAGAATTGTTTTCGAAATTAATTTCGCTACGAGCTTTTGTTTTTACATTGGCTCACTTTTATATACCTAAATATCCTTGAATTAATTTTATTAACAATAAAAAAATTTCCCAGAAGAATTTGTAAACATTTCGATTTATTCTTATTAAAATAATTTAGTAAAAATACTTTTTTAATAATTTCTTATTTCCTATTACAAATTTCACACATATATTTTTATGTTTTGGAACACCTAAAAGCCTGTGGAATCCATATAGACACTTTTTGGTAAAAACTATCTTAGGATTATATATTTTTTAATCTTTCATGCAAAATGTATATGTTTTTTATCGTTTCCATACTAATAATAATTTAATAAATCTTATTTTTTTAGTATTAGTATAATTTCAAAATTTCTTATATGTCAAACACTTTTAAATTAATGTTTAATTTCTTACCTACTGTTATAACTTTTATTTTTAATATGAATTAAAATTTCTATACCGAGTTAATAAACTTTTAGAAAGATTTAAAGTAAAATATTTGAAACATAATTTTTTTTCCTAAAAAAATTTTTTTTTCTATAATATTATTTATTCCGTTTGATCTTATCAAAGTTTTAATGTTCATCCCAAATAAAATGTTTTTTTAATCAAAAAGAACTGAAAGATTTTTCATATTTGGCAACATTAACTCTATCTTATTTTATTATTTACTTGCTAAATAAAAGTGGTTTTAAAGGTCAAATTCTATTTTTTATCACATTTAGGATTTCAGAAGGTATCCGATCACGTTCGGAGTACTTTTTAACAAAATAGCATACTAAAACATTATAAATGTTCTTTTAGGACTCAATACCGATAAATATTACTATTTAACTACAAAAATTTAAAATAAATTACCTGAATTTTACAAAAATCACAATTATAAGTGAAATTTTAGCAATATTTTTAAAAAACTTCAAAGCAGTTAGAGAAAAAAGTAATAAACATATATTAGTAAAAGTATTACTATTACAAATTAGATGCATTTATCTAGAAAATGTACTAAAATTTTAATTTTTTTATTAAAATTTGAAAATTTCAGAGGTGATTGAGTAAACATTATAAGAAATGTTACATTTTTTATGAGACTGTTATTTAAATAACAAGCCATAATTCAAAAAGTATTCATACAATAACAAATATTTTAGTACATTCTCTAGAAAATAATATAAATATCAGGTTCAAAAAGTTTTATAGAAACACATTCGTAATATTTTCAGTTATTAGACTCGCCATGATAGATTTTGAGCAATTTATAAATGCCCACTTCTGGTAGATTAAAACCCCACTTCCGGTTTTTCTAAATTTATAAAATGGATTGTAACTTGGCCTCTAAGTAGTGTAGAAACAAAACAAAGTATGTTTCGTAAAGTCAAAAGATATCTCTATACAATAAAATAAAAAACAAAAATATCTGTCTTGACTGAATTTGGTCATTTTCAACGGGTTCGGATACCTTAAAAATCAATACTCTTTGCCATCAAGTTTGCTTTTTCTTAGCTTTGAATAATTTAAGGCATGGTTTCAAAATTCCATCGAAACAAAAATAATGTCTCTATGCGTTTCTTGTGTTAAAGTCACAGCTAAAACTAAATTCATTCTGTTTAATTTCATTTGTAAATGGAGATGCTGTAAAAGGTTTAATGTAAAGGAATAAAGTGCGTGAATGTAATGAAACTATTAAGTGCTTGCATTTCTTTGGGCACTTTCTGTTTTACTTTTTTCCTTCAGTAATTATTTAATTACGACATTCGAGGATTTTGAAATGTTCTTATCCGTATCATAGATACTTTTTGTTTGTTGCAATTTAATTGTACTTGAAACTTATATCGTATTTTGGAAGAAGAGGAATTACAATTTTCAAATGCTGCGCTTTATTAAGTTACCCAATGCACCTGCTTAAAAGCTGAAGAATGATCAAACATAAGTATCTTGAACATTTAAAAATGTTTTCAAAACACACACTAGTAGTTAATTTAATTTATATTTAAATTTTCGTCATTCTTTGTAACTCTTAACTGAATCTAAGAACACACGCAGAAAGAGAAAAAGGTAAATCGACATTAAGACAGCCTTCTCAAACTGTGGGGTGAACTTCTCTTGAAGGACGTGATAACGAGGGGGGGAGGGCAAGCATATTGAAAAAGTCGAAAACAAAAGATTATTTACTAATTTATTGACAGTAAATTAGTTACATACATTCTGACAGAATAAAAAAAATAATATACACATTCACATTGATATAATACACGTATAAATGTATCAGTACTGCGCAATGTATTTTATAATTAATTTAGCTATTCTAAGTTAAGAACGTTTAATAATTGCCATTGACCCCATGGACTTGTCATATATAAAATTATATACAAAATTAACACTTATCATAATAATTTGTACGGTTAATAATAATCCCAGTGATTAAAAGTTGTGATTTGCTTTCCAATGACATTGTTTTAAACATAGCCTTGTGTATGTGATGTATTGGAGGGAGGGGGTGAAAAGAAATAAATTAGCAAATCCTTTGTAATAAGTAAATCCTTGGAAAACACAGTCAATATCTTTTTATTTCGTTCCAAATCCGTTGGAATAATTATATGAATATCATTGCACAGAAAAGGTCGTACTTCGTATAGACGTATATTTACATCCGGAGGAATTAACACTTTGACTAACCGAGACGTTTATATACGTTGATTTTTCTTAAGAGTTTGAAGTCGTATTGTAGCTGTAGCGTCAAAGTATAGTATTATTGAATACGAAACATTGTTATTATACGGAAGGTGGTGTAATTATTGTGTTGCAAATGTTGAAAGTTTGCGAAGCGCTGCATTGAGATGTTATACAGTTATATAGTGTCTATCTAAACTCGGATATTTCACTCCGTAAGAGTTTTAAGTATTTTGCTCCTGTAGAAGTGCCTAAAGTAAAATACATTACTCCAAATTTTTTTTTACTAAAATTTCCCTAACAAAATATTAATTGACTATTATAAACTGTATACCGTGCATGATTCGCAGCGCCCATTAATGGGCATATTATATACTGTCCATTTTCATTGTATAAAAATTATGCTTTATCCATATATTGCCTCTCCCAAAAATATTGACTTTCCAAGTTTTTTTTCGATCGAAATAACTATCTTTTCGACCGCATTTGAGTTGGAGTAATTGCAAAAAAATTATCACTGCGTAGGAGGTATTTTTTTAAAATTAGTAAACAATATTTTACAATTTTTCTATATATCTTACTGTTTTCAATATAGGAACGCTGATTCTACCGTTTTCCGCCAAGAGACCTTTCAGTTTATCTCACCCTGTGCAGCAAAGATACGTTATTGTACGAAAATACCCCATTTAAGGCAGTTCCATTCGTTATTCTCTAGTTAGAAAGAAGACACCAGAGCGTTACGGACATTAGTCATCCTTGCATAAGTATAAACAGGGCTTTTGACCCAAGCGCTTTTGTTTGCAAATGAAGACTTCCTTTCCTTAATTTTTGGAATTGCATACGTTCTCAATGCTAAGTAATTGATCAGGTCATTCTATTGTATTCATTCCAACGCCTGGTATTGGGGATCGATAATAAAAGAAGGGTAAATTAACATAGCAATAGACCCATCTTGAACTGCACTTCATTCTTAAAACTAGATGACCGCCTCAAGTTGATAAGATTAATTTAAATGCGTTGAGACTTACCTATATCCAATTAAGCAATGCGTGGAAGATATCTCATGGCGGTTTATGATATTATAATCTTGTTTAAGGAAGCTGATGGTCGTGAATGCTTTTAAGGGCTTCATTGGCAACTTCACCTACTGTTTACCTTCAAACATAACACTGACAATTTAATATTAGACCGGTAAACTATACAATGTATTTACTGAATGATTATAACATCAGGATGATGCCCAACCTCAGGTGTCTCGATGGGCTTTTAATAAGCTGAACGGAACTGGCTTTCCTCCTTAGCTGCAAACATCATGCATTGTCAGGCCCATATAATATGTGTTGGTCCTTATCTGACGTATAGTGTTAGAGCTCTACAGATGAATCCCGTTCAGAAATAAGCACCCTCAGTGGACTTAACTCAGCAAGGAAAATTTCAGTACACCCTTAAAGGTGGTACACCACATGGTCCGAAATCCATATAATTGTCCATGGTGGCTACAATAAATACTGAAGAAACAATTCTCTTTGCCTATTTTTGCTTGTTTCCTTAAAAATTCGTATATGAGTATTAACTGTACCATTTTTTTGTTAGTTCCACATGATTACCCACATTTTTTCCTGATGTTGTAATTTATCTTTTGAGGTGTGCATTTTATCCAAAATATATCATATTTTAAGTAACAATCCTTGTTCTGAAATTATTTAAATCTGTAATTATTGTTTATAAAGAGGTTAGAGCAGGTATTTAAGACCTACATTTTTGAAATCAATTATTATATTTTCATCTATACGTTGTAATAATATATAAAATTAGAGAAATTCCTAAAAAAAGTTAATATGTTATTTCTTTTAAATGTGTTTGCGATAGCTATTATTTGTCTATGTCGTATTTTGATCTTTTATAGTTTTCTGAAATGATTTTCGAGCAGATATTACAATTTCAAATCAATATTTTCCTTAAGATAATTTAATAATTGTATAGTTTTTCATATATTAATTCCCATAAAAATGTTTTCGAACAAAAATAAAATTTAATGAGCAATTTCAATTGAACTTCACATAGGAAACATGACTAAGATCATCTGTTCAAGTTTTACATGAATGATGGAAGAAATCGTGCTTAGCTTTTCTCATTAGAGGCAATTGCTAATCTTAAAATTCATTAGCAAATTTTTGGAAAACGGAAAGTTCAGTAGTAGACATATATCTCCTGACAATAAATGAAAAATGAAGGTATGTTTAGCGTTCTCAAGTGATGGGATTGAGTTCTGGTGCTACTACAGATCCATGGTACTGATGCACGTGAAATCTACCGAGATTGGAAATTTTTAAGTTGCTGGGATGTTAAAAAGAAAAGAAGTACCGTATAAAGTGTTGTTTTCTTCAATTGATCAGAGTTCAAATAACGTTCGTCACCAAGTACTCTCTTGGTTATGTGGAATGAAACGCTAATATATTCACTTCTAAGGACACTCTCACCTCTTTCCTTTTTGGATTTGAATCCTAAATATTTGTCGTTTCTATTTATTAGAATGTAACAGTTCTTATTTGTGTTGTATGTATTATAAAACATAACATTATGCAATAGATTTTCTTTCTTTTTTATCAATAAAAACACTAATTGAAATCAAATTGTATTTCAAAACCACTGGAAAAGGAAAGGCAAACCCATCTAGCATGAACATGGAAGGCATTCATTTGTAGTTGACAGTGTTCGAAGTCAGTGTAACAAGGCAAGTAAAAAAGCGCACGCGAGAAGCCGTTTCTTGTACAAGTTCAACTATTACAGCCATAAATTGCATGACGTAATTTACGTCACATTTATGATGAGAACACAATTGATGACAGCAGAATTCGTCACGCATGACAGCACGTCATTGAAGACTTCGGAAATGTAAGAAATGAAATACATGCAACAAAAATTGGGTAAGATGTGAGCAACTTACACTCTTTGGAGAAGCTATACAATATAATTAATACGCTTGTTGAAAACAGAATGATCTGAAACGTTAGTCCGATACCAATGGCTTCAGAATTAGTGAAATTATCTAACATTCAATGGATAGAGGATGAAAGATCGCCGGAAATATTGGGCTTCACCAGAAATTTGAATCGTTGGCTTCAATGTTAGCATATGCTTATCAAAGAAACCAGTGAATCAATACCTGTGTGTTTTATGAAATGAAACAGTCTTGAATCAAATTGGAAAAGGAGGCGGGAAATGGGTTCTATAGCGTAACGTAAATCCTCTATTGACTTCATGACCATCTTCTGAATTACTTGTATCAAAATTAAAATTAAAATTTCCATCCCAAGAAGGTTTTTGTGACTGCAGTAACTTAGCCATCATGGTAATGACTTCATGGTTAGATTTTCAAATCGAAGATTCGAGTCTTGACGCCATTGTAGACCAACTGTGTGGAGAATTTGATGCCCATTAAATCGGTCTTTTTTCAAAGTTATCACATTTAAATGTTGTGAGATTTGTAAGAGTGGAGTGCCAGTTTAAATACAATCCTCGTCATTCAACACTGGTTCATTTACATGAGAGTTCTGTGGCTAATTACTATCGTGATGTTTTAAGTACGACGTTAATAATCACTCACTTACTTATTCACCGAGACGGTATGATGGAAAATTTATGGAATGATAACTTGAAATCTTGCCTTTTAACCAATGCCGTTAAGCAATGCTTTTGTATATTGGCTTCAGTTAGATTGCTGTTCGTATTAGCCGCGAAAAGACTTAAAGTCGTCAATCGTCAGACAACATTAGGGTAATATGAGGCTACATGCTGCTTCCCTCCCTCACCAAAATTGTTCGCGATATTATTTCATTTTGCCAGTTCTTCTAGCAATGGCTTGTGTCATTCATTGACCAATTATTTCAGCCAAAAACTTCGAAGTACTTGGAGATAAGAACGTTTTTTATTTCTAATGGGCTGCAGATTGGTGTTTTACCATTTCAGACCTAGTGCATTATTTAGTGCGGCACTATAGAGTAAGATACTAATCGCCACTTCTAATTTTGATGTCAGATTTCTTTCCTAGATGAAAACACCTGAGCTCTGACGATGAGAAACCTCTACTAAGATTTAGTATTTCAGAGAGCACCCAATCAAACCAGACACTCTATGGATTGTTTACATTGCCATATAGTCATACGACATGACCACTGTGGGTTTCTGCACCATGGAAATCCAATGACTTGGGCCGGAGTTGAACCCGAAACCTTGGGTAAAGAAGGCCAGCAACAAACCAACCATGCCACCCAGCCGGCTGAAGATAGGAAAGTTGACATCAAGAAACTTTTCATTCAAAACTCCAAAGTTTTAAAGACGTGGAATTCAGCTCTTTTAGAAAGAAGACAATGCATAATAGATAGTTTTTGAGTGTATGAAGATTATTATAGTTGAAATTCCTGGAACTCTTCATCATCACCAAAAACAAATATTTTTTAGCTTAATTAATAATTTTATACACTTTACTTAGATTTTACAATTGAATGATGTCCTTTAATGTGAATAATGAGAATTAAATTATACAACGGCGAAATTCTTATATTCAATTGTAAAATAATTCTAAAAAATAAAATATATGTTTTAACATAATCAAGTTAACTATTTTTTTGCTTGAATATTTTTCTCAAAATATATTTTTAACTTAAGTTTCTAAGAGAGGGAGTGTGTGTTTAAAAAAATTAATGGAACTTAGTTGTTTTTTTTTTTGTACTTGAAACAAGTTATTCTAAAATAAGATATTCAGTCTTCGCACATTTTCTTTATACTTAAGAGAATTAAAATAAAAATATTACCCAATTATCTTAAGGGAGAGCATAAGAACATACATTTTTCGTCTCGTTCGTGTATGTAATTTTAATAGAAAGTCAACTTTCTCGCTCGGTCGGATAAAATACATGTCGACAGAAATTTGCTTTAAATTGAAAGCAGCCTAGAAATTAAATTAGTTAAACAAGCTTTAAATTTAATTTTCACTTGAGTGTGAAAAAGACTTTTCATTTATACGTTTTCACTCTAGACTTTTAAAAGCTTTTTTGATACCAAACTAGAAAAACTTTACACTTAGAAACCGCTTCAAAACAAGTATAAAAACTCAGCAAAAAATACTATTACATTCACGACAGCTAAAAATTTTTAAGAAGAGGGAAAAGCAGCTGTCATATGTCTGATTTTTTTTCCTTCACCTACACTAGTTTTCCATACAGGTGTAATAAATTGCTTCATATCAATTTTCTTTTCCAAAAATATAAAATGGAATCCCTTTAGGGCCTGAAAATTCAATTTCCTTCCCGTAAGTGCGAAATATCAGTAGTGAGAAGGGAAAAATAAAATAGGGGCCGTTTTTTCGAAACAAAAGGTGACATGTCATTAATTTTCCAGCACTGGCAACACCCGACAAAAGTTGGATAACAAAAGAGCACAGTTGCAGGGAAGGGAAAAAAAAAGGACAAAATACATTTTAAACGGATAACTAAAAAGAGAGCAAATGGCGAATCCTTTTTTTCTCTCCCCCTTTCAAATGGTCGTAATATTAAGCAAATAAAAAAGAATAGGATTTGCAAATCAAATAAACGATTTAAAGGGTTGACTAGATCGCTTCTGGGTTTACACCTTTGCAACTTCTAGATTTGATTTATGTCTCTCTAAGCGCGTATATTTGGATAAATTTACCATTTGAAGAGATTACACTCGTATTTGAAATATATTGCAAGTATTTCTTAAAGCAGTTGCTTAATGTAAGAAATGTTGAAAAGAAGAGTATTTGTGACTGCTCAGGTTTAAAATTTAAAGTAACTTTTGTAGCAAGTTATATTCTTTGGATAAATGTGAATAGAAAATTAAATATTTAGCCCCCGTGTTACTAAATCAGCTAATAATTTGTTGATTATTTCATCATTTTGCTATTTTGAATTGTAATAAGCACACACATGTACATTTCGGTGGCGTGTGGTGGTTGAACTTGTATTGATGATGTATTGTCCTAAAAAATTTTCTTCTGAATTAACTTTCAGCCTTTGTTCACTCACATATATAAAAACTACTGAGCAACAGCGTTTCGACACCACAGAAAGCAGGCAAGCGGCAAAAACAGGTTGCAGATATTTACATTTTACGATTACAAAGAGGAAAGGAAAAAATAACTCTCGCTATTTATACGAGGAGGTGGAAGTCGTGTCACTTTTTCTAACGGAGTCTATTGATTGGTCAGAAACTACCACTCGATAGTTTCTGATACAGTCTTAAATTCTATTACAATTAAATCCTGATTATGCGGGTAACCACTTAAATAAACGCAGATTCTGAAGGAATGGACCAAAGAATTAAAAAAGTTGCCAAAATGATATATATATATATATATATATATTAATTTATATATATAAGATCATGTCGAGCGTTAAGGATTACTTTAACGATGGTCATATTGAATTATTATTGAAGTTATTTAGTTGCATTGATGAGTCGGGCTTATTGAGCGTAATCCACTTCATTTCACATTTATACACAAGTATCTAGATTGGACTACATTTTACCACAGTAAACTCACAACACAAAATGACACACACACGTTATATTTTTATGAAGACAAAAGTAAGTTTTCTCACATAAAGTGTATTGAGGCTTTTATATAAACCATTCTTGCTTAAAGTGATGGCATTTGCTTTTTATAAAATACTTGTAGTTTTGGTTCTAATGAACGAAAATAATACACTTGGTATTTTATTAAAACTGATAAAATAGCCTACACAATAAAATCATAAAAAAATTTGTCAAAATTCACAATTTTTGGGTAGTCGGATATGTTAAAGCGAGATATTAACACTGGAAAGTCAGGAATTTCAATAACCATTAAATGTGCACCGAAGTCATTTCGACGTCACAATATAAAATGCATAAAATAATTGTAATAACTAAATCTTTTCAGGACTACTGATTACGCACACTAGTGTCTAGTTTTAAGACTTTTCATATTTCATCTAATTTCATATATTATGAGACTTTATATCATGAAAAAACTGACGTTACATTTTGCGGAGCTTGTTCAACCACTGCTTTGTCGCAAAACATTTCGAGTCGAAAATTTGTCAGGAACATTACTAATATGCAATCCCTAGCAACTTATATGTAAGATCGAACTTTAAAATTATGAATTTCATCTGTATTTTTTTATATTCTTCGCATTCACTTTCACTTAGTTTTATGTCTTCATCCGAATCTAAATTAAAACAAGACAGTTCACCTCCAACCCAATCCTTCTCAGAAAGCTCTTGCAACAAATTAGCAATTTTGTCGGACCTTTTCTATAACTCATCCTTTTCAGTATGTCTAGGTTTGAAAATCAAAGACGTTTTTTTATCAACAGATAAGCAAATAATATGAAACGAAACGCTAATACAGGATGATTTAAATATAACTGACTCATTTCCGCCAAAAACATTGCATTCAAGGTCAAATGAATGTCCTATATTACTTAACAAAGTTTGTTTTACTAATAATATTTACAAAATGTACTTTATTTTGCTTAACGATGGCTATTGTTTATTACGATAAATTGCTTTGGTGTCGAAACGACACCAGTGGACGTTTTAGGTATATTTAGTTGTTAAATCCCTCCTAATTAACCTAGAACCACAAAATGTTTTGTGTGTATTCAAGATGGAAAATGATTAAAAGTCACAAAAAATTTTCAAACGCCATGCAAAAATGCGGAAAGTAAAACAAACTAAATAGGCTCCATTGTCCAATTGAAACCGAAGAACGTTCTAGTGTTAATGAACACCCACTCACTCACCTTCTAACTGAATTTTATAAAAATTATTTTTTTAAAATGTTCATTTCATCTTAATTTTGCTTTAAATTAATAATAAAATGAATACACATATATAGATTTTCATTTTTTAAAACCTTACATATCTATAAGTGGTCGAAACCTGAGAATAATTCCACCGTTCTCGTATATATATTTAAACAACATGCACCAGGATAAAATTAAACATCGCGTTATTTGCAAACTTTGAACACCGGAGAAGCCATTAAATAGCACTGACCGATTGTTTCCCCTAAACCAAATCCTAAAATTCAAACAATCCCTACTGTTGTCCCGCGTTTCTGAATTAGCTGCTTTGAACATTCGTCTCGGAGCAACCAAGGATTGGAATAACGAAGCAATTGAAATCTGAATACCAGATTCTCATTTCATTATGTAGTGGCGGGAACGCTTCGATTTAAAAGTCCCTCTTTGTCAGGAGAGACAATTCTCTCTCGAATCAATATTAGATAGCTACTCCTTAGGCCCTACATTTCCCTTTGCATTAATACGAATTTCGAAGACCTTCGTGTTCCATATGCCTGGTAGCAGAAATCTCATTCAATTAGGATCAAAGTTTATACATTATGAAGTGAAGATAGAGAGTTTGCATTTTCCTTTTCAGATTTCTGGAGTGTGTTATTGTTGTCTTTCTCCCGGAAAACTCAATTTGTTGTCTTAGCTCTGGAGGAAAATTGTAACTGGGAAAACAATGGGAAGTGTGTTGATATTTTGCATTATGTTCGAAAGTTTACTTTTCGGGCAAGTCAGAGTTGCAACATTGTTTGAAGACTTAAGGTTTTATTGAAATATAGTTAATTTCCAAAACATATGGAAGTGTTGAGTTTAGAAATATCGTTGGAATGATGCTACTGAAATGCACTGGGTTACTTGATTATTTTACTTGTTAATTTTTTTGAAAAAGTTTATCTTTCGAACAAATATAGAAGTATGAATTAATTTGCTTTCATCTCTGTGTTAAATATTGTTTGCTTTCTTTAAAATAAACAGTACCGGTCCATTTCTTTAAATATAAATTTAAAAAAGTTCCACCTGTTTGGAATTACTTACATTGGACTCTTTTCTTACGTAATCTATTTTTGCACGATTAAAAAAAATGCACGAATGTAACAAATAGAGAGCAAGAATCTATAAAATATTTTGGGATTCGTGCCTTTTCGATGAGGACGATCTGATCGAATTTATGACATTTTCAATAAAAAACGATGTCGAAGGAGGTGTTCAGCTATTTAACAGTTGATTTAATTCACGATGGCTTGGAATTTGGCACAGGAATAGAAAAACACACTTATTATCTTACACTTAAAGAGATATGGTACCCTAAAAATCATTAAACTGTCGAAAAGCTTTTTATTATCTTATTTGATACTTCGAAAATTTATAAATATTCCTGCAAAATTTCAAAGGTTTACCTGCATTTTTTTATCAAGTTATGGAACAATATTTGATGCTGGACAGCAACTACCACGCTCACATTTCAGATCATCTGCTAGAAAAGAACCTGATAAAAATGAATTAATTATTTTTCTACTACGCCTAAATGTAGAATTATAAATGCATTAACAAATCATTTCAAGAAAGAATTGTGCAATTCATGCAAAAATTCTAGTTTGTGTATTGTTAATTGGAGAACAAATGGATTTGGTCAAGATTTCAAAGTTGTGCGTCCTTTTTATGATATTATTATGAATGAAATTAAAACTTCAGAACGGATTCTCCCAAAGTACAAATTCCAAACATCATTTTTATAACTCAAATAATTAAAAACCTAATTCGCAAGAATAGAAAAACTCTCCCATTTTTATATATTTGTTTTTGGTGATATATATATATATATAATCCCATGTATGTGGAATTCAACACTTTTATTACTAAAATATTTTATTATATTTATTTAAACAAATGCACATATGCAGTTTTTAGATTTTGATATATTTTACCAATAAATTGTCATTTAATTTTGCTTTCATTCTTGTACAATATTTAACATGCGAAGGCTTTTAAAATTATGGAAATAAAAAAAAATATCTTTTGTACATGCTGTGCATTATTTGAGTTGTCTAACTGAGCATAGAATTAGCTCTGAAGTGTGTGTATTTATTTTTTTCTTTCATTCGTGTACAATATTTAACATGGTAAGGCGTTTAAAATCATGGAAATAAAAAGTAACGACATAAACATAATTTGTACATCTTGTGCATTAGCTCTGAGCATGGAATTAGCTCTGAAGTGTGTGTATTTATTTTTTTTATAATTATTAAGATAAAGTTTTATGTAATATTCATCTTTCATTCGTTTTCTTCTATATATTCATTTTAGCAGTATACTGTTTAATGTGCAATTTTTTATGGTAAGCAGTTTTAAAAAAGCTAATTAACATTTTATAAATGTTTCAGACTATTCGATGAATATTGTATCATGGAATGAAAATTTAAAACTCATTTTTCCCCATGTTGAATTTTTGTACATATACTATATTTCAAAACCCTAAGGTTCTTTTAAAAATTGAAGCATGGGTTTGAAACTTTTTATGCATGTTTTGTAAAACTGTTCCTGGAATTAGCTCTAACATGTTTAGTACTTTTTCTAAAAAATTTCAAAACGAAAATTAATGATTTTTTGAGATTTTTTGGTGGTTTAACTATAAAAGAATTAATAAAAAAATTAAAGAGCAGCAGCAGAAAAAAAAACCGTGCACAGTTTGATGTAATATATTATAAGGTACTAGAAAAAATCTTTGAAAGAAAAGAGAAATACTTCAAAAAGCCTTAGGACTTTAAAAATTGTTAAAAAAGTTCACAAAAATTAAATTTTACAAACATTTGCCACAAATCTAAAATTTTTTGCATGGAATTATTTTTAATATTTACCTTTATAAAATACAATTAAAACCACAAAAATCAAATTTTAAAAATAAAAAAAAAATTGTGAAGATGGTACCATATTATCTTAATCCTGACAGAGAGCGTAAATTAAAATTTCATCGTAATCATAAGTTTTGTGTAGCAGGATATCAAATATTACATAAGCAACTTGAGAAACTAAAAAAGAATAAAGGCATTAATAGCGGAATAAATTCTTTATTTGAATAAAAAACCGATAGTTTTGTAGTAGACATATCTGAGACTTGTGCTTTCAATTTGACTTTGAGTTCACTATTAAAAGAAATTACGTGAAGTTTTGAATTTAAAAGTTTTAATAAAAGAGACAAGCTTAGTTATTAAAATTTTTTTGTAATTTCATTTAATAATTTATTTATTTTTAAAACTATTTTATATTTCCGTATTTTTTAAAATTTTTTTTTATTGTAGGACAAAATATATTTCGTTTGTTGGTATAATCTTTGAAAAAATGAGGATAAAAATTATTATCATAAAATGTTTAAGAAGTTATTATTATTTATATTAATTATTATTATAATAAACATTCTTTTTAATTACTTAATTCATACTTATTGAGCACAGGATTTGAGATTTTAAGCGTCGATAAGTCAAAAACCGTGTAAGCCGAATGTTCGGTTTTAAAATGAAAGAAATTTTAAAAAATGACACTCGTAATATTAAAAATAGAAAAGAATATTTAGAAGTCCTCGAATATTTTAATTCATTTTTTTCATCAATTCATTAACATCTTGCTTCAGTTTCCTTTGAGATATAGTGGTACCAAATTTCTTTTTATAATGTTGCGAAAAAATTACGTAAATCAATAAAATTGATCTTTTCTCAGTCTAGTAATTTAATGACAGTAGATTATCGTTTAAAGGTTTTTTTCGAGTCAACATGTTATACTTCTTTCCTGAAATTTAATACTTCATACTAATGCAGATATTTTAAGCTAATCAGTATATTAAACATGACAGAGTATATTAAAAAACATTTTTTAGTGTCGCGTCTATTTGAAAAGCTTGATTGCAAACATGACATTCGATTTCCTATCACATTTAGTACATATTTGAAGTTTTCTGAATATTAGTATCAAAACCTACAATTTTACAAACTTTAAAGGCGTTTTTCTCAGACTTTTATTTTATGGATTCTCGTGTTTATATTCCCAAATGTCTCTTTTATGCTCTGTCTGAGCTAGAACTTTGAAATATTTTTTGTATTTAATTTTTATGTATGTTCTACAAAATTTAGCATGGATTTTTTTTCAAAGTCTCTGTTCTACTAAGTTCTTAAAAGTGCCGAAGGTAACATTTCTAGAATTCCAGCGTTCTATTGTTTGATTAATCTATAAAAAATTATTAAAAATAAAAAAAAAAAGCAGATTTTCAGTTCCATTAAAATTTTTGTTTCTAGCAAACAAAAAGTATAAATCACTTAAAATCAATAAAAAATACAAAATAATTGAAACGTTAAAATTTTCCAATGCTCCGTTTAAATTTTTTTTAAGAAAACGGCTTATCAAATTTTTTCTTTCTTTTTTTTTTGGAATCAATTATATAATATAATCTGAAAAAAAGCTCAGTAGTTTCTTTTAGTATTATTGTATTTCTTATATTTTTCTGAAACAGATACTACAAGCCATTGAAACATGGGGTTCAAGTCCTGATGCAACTAAAGACCTGCCATGTAGAGGGTCTGATGCATGTTAAATCCTCCTCACTTTGACATGATGAGGAGGCTCAAAGAGAAGACGCTAACTCAGATGTCCCGTTTCCGCTACTTAACTTAATTATAACTTCACAATTACGAGGTCCTTTGCAATAGTTGTTGCTCAATATTAAAATGGGGCGCTTACAAAAAAATACCTAAAAAAAATTTAATACTCCTTGTTCACGTTTCTTCAATTATCATTTAAGAAACGGCGAATGGCAATGCGACGGATGTCCCCCATGACAACCGTCAGTGTTTTTGAGTTAGAATGAAGATAAGCCATAACCAACACGAATATAATTTATTAATATTATAATAAACCTCAACACACAACCCAGGATGGGAAATACACCTATATTTAAGTATTGGATCAAACACGAGGTAGACTAGATAGTTAATATTTAATTATGAAATGAATCACTTTTCTAACGTTTTGGTACTATATGTTCTAAATAATCTTTTTTTAAATTCCTTTCCTATTTATTCGACTTGTGGCGTGCCAAGCCAATCTACCAATACAGTCAATAGGGCATTTTTGAAACAAGTGGATTCCCGTGATAAAGCAAGCAGAATTAGAGAATGGAGATCAATAACTCAGATTTACGCTTTTATTATGTATTAATTTTGCATCATTTAAAGATTTCTTAACATAAAAATAAATAGCATAAAATGTAGCTATTTCTACATAAAAAATAAACAAAAATTTAAAATATACGTTTATTATGTTTTAAACATATTTTTTTAAAACACAAAATATACAACGTAAAATATAAGTATTTCTCTTCATTACAGTTAAATAAAAATTTTAAGGCGAACCTAATGTCTGCACTGCTTTACTTTCAAATCGCAAAATTGTATAATGTGTAACTTTCAACTGGACACTATTCTAAGCATTCAGGTAAGCAATTCCTTTGCAAATTCGAAATAGTTTTCATGTGAAAGTAAAGGATTTTTTTACTTTAATATATAAGAACTAAAAGCGAGAATTAGAGTACATGCAATTTTCTCTCTTCAAACAATTAAATCTCTCCTGCAATGACATTAAATAATTTACAAAATAGCTGTAAATTAAATTTTTTCGTAATTCCGTAAATGTATGTAATTCTGAAGATGTTGGTCGAATAAGATCCATTACAAATTTATCCACTTCCATCTGTGGCCGCGGTAGCCGAGAGGTCTAGGTATTGGATCATGGCAAGCGTGTCATGAGTTCGATCCCAGTACCACTAAAGACCCGCCGTGTAGGGGAACGATGCACGTTAAATCTGTCGAGAGCTCAAACGTCCTCCCGTTGGTGTGGTGTGGTAGTTAGGAGAGGGGTGCCAGCTCAGGTGTCGTCCGCGTCACTTGACCATGGTTCAAAATTACGCGGACCTCCGACAAAAGCCCTCGTGTTGCTAAGACAGTGCGACTTTAATTTTCACTCACTCACTTCACTTCCATCTACTCAAAAATTGACACATTTGCTTAGTAGTGCAGAGTGCCACTAAGAATTGTACCGCATGTGGCACGCGTGCCATAGGTTGACACCCCCTGGACTAAATAATCAATTATCAATTTTTAAATATTAAGTTATTAATCGACGAGTCACTCTCGAGTAGCTTTCTACTACTTTACGTTAATCACTAACTTCTATCATCTAACTCTTAACCTCTCTATCTTTCTCGAACCTACAAGCGAATGCTTAAATATAAGCCTTGATTTACATAAACCGCATCTTCTTCATTGGGATAAAGGTTTCGATAGAACACTATTTAAAGAAATAGATTTTTCCCAAAAGGATTAGTAGGAGTCTCACGAATAGACCCGTTACAACATTTTAAGAAATATTTACGCATGCGTGCTTGGATCACAAACACACATGCGTCAAACCACAACTTCTTATGTTTGTTTAGGTAGTAAATATTTACAGTCAAATATCTTTTGAACGTATTTCAAGTATGGGTACTTACATATTAACGACACCGTGGCCAAAATGCCGCCCAGCGAATCGCGTCATTTTCTACCAAAATCTTGGCAGAATGATATTTTTTTTATATAAACTGCTTATAGAATCTTTGTTGTTTTGGTATCACGGTGCGATTTAAATGGAGCTAATTTTGCTGTAATGACGCTAATACATAAGTATATGTATATGTCATCTATCGATAAAGCTTAATATTTTGTAGTGCAGCATATGAATTTAGAAAAACCATGTTCATATTGTGACGTATGTGCGTCCCCTCTTTGAGACATCTGGGACTTGCTTCCACGGTCGGATCAGTTTTTAGAAGAATTGATGACCACACGTGCAAAGACACCTGCAGTCGCTAATACACTGCGACGAACATGTCTTAATTAGCCCCTGCAGCCTTTGACCGAGGGGAGGCATTTCGCCACCACCGGATGTGGGGGGGGGTGAAAGGGACGCTCCGAGACGGTCAACCGCGGAGGGACCGAAAAAGAACCCAGAGAGAAAAAGGACAGCGGAAACTTCGCATGGAACGGACATCAACAAGATCCCTCCTCACAAAATTATTTTGGACTCTAAAATCATCTCATAGTGAAAACTTGTATATTAATGTAAATAATAGCTGTGACTTAATTAAACTAAATTATTATATTTCAAACACGCTACCATTATTGAATCAAACGTCACAATATACATTTACAGAGATGGAAACAATTCTATAATTCTTACGTAAATCAAGGGTCGACAATTTCATAATAGAAAGGATTTTGTTGTTATAGTCAACATCGATAGCGAACGAAAACTTGATCTTTGACAGCACGGTTATAAAAAAATTATATGCAGAGTGATCGTTTCAGTGCATAGTGCAAGTATATTTCAGTGTTGGTGTCGAGTAAAAATATAAATTCCGCAATTGTTAGGAGAGACAAGGACCAACAATTGCATAAATAAATGCTAATTATTATATTTATTATAAATTAAATACGATAAAATTGATACTTTATGGTATGGTAATAAAAAAATTTATATGCAACAGTCAGGAATGTGGAGATTTTATATTCAATTTATTTCATTCTGCAAAATAATACATTTAAAGCACACTCTTACTCATACTTTCACACTTTAATTATTTCCAAAATAGGGAATGCCCACGGTAGACTAGGGGTTGTAATGCTTGTCGGTTCCTGCTTCCCTCTAATCCCCCTTGCCTACTTTCGGACCCAGCTAGATGTGTGGGAAGAACTGAATAATCAGTCGACATGATTCACTCTAATTATTTTATTGTCAATCAAGCACATCAATATTAATTTTAATATCAAGCAAGTATAATAATAATCCAATTAAGTATGTTCATCAGCATGCAGAGCGCGAAGGTGAGACCCGGTAATCCGGGGATAATATTACGGACTATCAATTGATTCCACGATAACCTATACAAGCTCAATTTGTACTCCGCCACGCTTAATAAGTTGCTCTTTAACTTCTATTTAAATAAGGATCACGATAACTGTACTCTTGTGAAGTCCTACTGTTGAGGCTTTGAATGGTAATATTTAACTGGATTTGATCACCTCCGAGTGATCCTCTCTTGGAATTCTTCAATTGATACTTTTATAAACTCAGATTTGCACTTCATAAAATCACGATCCTCCACTCACCAACTAACTCTCAGAACTCGGAATACAGAATTTATATATTATACTTAATTTGCATAATCACGTTTTCTTGCTTCGGTGAAAGTTGGTTGGTAAAATTATTTCCCCAGAAGGGGTTAGTCATAGACGCATATAGATTCGTCACATGCTTATGGGCACAGACTCATGACTGATGTATCATGAGTTCGATCCATGTGCCACTTAAGCCGCTCCATGCAGACGGACTGATGCGCTTTAAATCTGTCGAGGCTTAAAGACCTCATTTGCATAGTGGGGAGGTTATTGAAAGATGTCCATCTCAGTGATCTTCCTCATCACTTAGCCATGGTTCAAAGATATGAGGTCAGTCACTGTGGCCCTTGTGTTGATTTTTTGAGCAAAGTTTTTTTTTCCTTCATTCACTTAAACTATAGAAGTACAACGAAATAAAGCTTATAAAGTTTTGTAATCAATACATAGTTTCTTGGCATTTAAAATCTCATGACAAGAAAACTTTTTTTTTTCTCAAATCAGGAACATTTTAAACCATTCAGATTTCTTAAAATCCTTTTCTCTTAGTCATTTTGAAAGTAATATTTTAAATAAAAGAAACGATATTCAAACTATGGTGAAGTTTCTGTTCGAATGTGAAACGGTTCGCAGACAAATAGATGTGCTACATAAAATATTTTTTTTTTCTTTCAATGTGTGTTAGAAATGTTTTTCATAGCGAGATAAGAAATTAAGTTTTAACAATAGAAAATCCGGGATTTCGATTATCCTTGAAACGTCCACCAGTGTCATTTTGACAACGCAATATAAAATATATAAAGTAATTGTTTTAACTAAATAATTTCAGGACTACTGTTCAGTAGAAATTAGTTTTAAGACTTTTTAATATTATTTCATATTAATACCATATATATTATGGACTTTTATATTATATGTTTTCCTTTACATTATATGTTTCCCTTTATATTATATTATCATATAATATATCCCTCTATATTATATGTTTCCCTTTATATTATATTATCATATAACATATCCCTTTATGTTATATGACCCTTTATATTATATATTTCGTGAAGCTTGTTGGACCACTGCTTTGTTGCAGAACATTTCGAGTCGTAAATCTGCCAGGAGCATTACTATTATACGGTATCTATTCTGTGCCAACCCAAGCGGTATATAAATCAGGATTTACTGGAATATTATCAATTACATGTGCAATTTCTTCAGATTCTTTGCAGTCACTTTCATTCAATCTTATGTCTTCATCGGAATCTAAATTAAAGTCAATTGATTCTCGGAAAGCTCTCGCAACAAATTAGCAATTTCATCAAGGTAAGACCTTTTCTAATGACCATCATTTCATGTTGTCTGCTCTGCATTACGTTCGGAATTCGAATGAAACTTTTTTTTTATGGGCAGAAAAGCAAATACTACGTAACGAATCACTTAGACACACAACAATTTTAGAATAATTGATTCATTTACACTGTGAACTCAATAACATCGATTTCAAGGTAAAACAAATGTGCGATAGAACTTTGGGAAGTTTGTTTTACTAATAGTATCTACTTAGTGGACTATATTTTGTTGAACGACTGCTGTTTATAATGATAAATTGCTCTGGTGTCAAAATGACACCAGGGACGTTCTAGGTATTTTTAGTTGGAAAACTACTCCTAACTAATCAAAACTACCAAACGTTTTCTGTGTAATCACCAGAAAAAATTATTAAAATTCATGAAAATTTTTCAAATTCCCTGCAAAAATGCGTAAAGGAGAACAAAGCAAGCAGGCTCCGGGGTCGAATTGACACCGACGAACTTTGCAATGTTAAGGTGGAATACAATACGAATCATTTGACACAAATCGGTCAGAAAAAAGTTTTTAGACTAAATTATCCTTATATACTTTTCTATAATCGCACACAATTTGAAAGTTCTATGTTTAAAAAAGGCAGAGTTTCGATAACTTTTACGTTCGTTTTTATTCACATCTCAATTTCAAATCAAAGCTTTAAATTTATCTCAGAAAGATAAAATTACCAGTTTGTCTTCATTTCAAATGCTAAGGCTTTTTTCTATTATCTAAAATGCTTTGATATATTTTCTATCTATTACTACTAATACATGTAACAAACATTTATATACATTTTAGAATCGAAGCATTAATTATTTTCTTCAAATGTAATTAAATTTAGAATCTATAATTTTTTCAAGTAATTTTCAATAAGCACTTATGCCAAGAAGTTTCGTACGAATACCAAACATGTTATCATTAAACCTATTCCAACTTTTGTTATGCATAGTTTGGCATACTTTAAAATCAAATTTTATGTGTATACGTCAATTTTTGTAGAAGTAGCATTTTATAAAATCACTTCATAAGCCTTAAATTTTCTTAAAAATATTAATAATTAGCTTTTTTGGGGATTTTGAGGTGCAACATCTGTTTTACATAAGACATACACATAGAGGGCCTCCAAAATTTTTTGAAATCATTAAATTTTGAAATTAAAAAAATGTGTAAATCGTAGCTTGTCCCTTAAACTATTCGAAAAAAATCAAATTTGTGGAAACAGGAAGATATTTATTACTTTTATCAAGCAAATATAAATTTCATAGAACAATATAGCCTTATGAGCCCGAAATTTTTTTAAAAAAATATCTTGCACCGATAAGAGTTTTTTTTTTAAAAAAACGAAATTCATTCTATATGTTTTTTAAGGGTAAAATAAATTTATTTTGTGCGTGTAAGAAATCATATAATATGTTACGTATTTTAAATACATTATTTGTAAAAGAATATTTGAATAGATCACATATAATTAGCATGTGATGTTTACCAACTTCACCAGTCCAACTCCTCAAATCAAATTTTAATTACTATTTAAATAACAATAAAATGTTACAATCGCACACAATGCTTAAATTTTATCTTCATTCAAAACAAATTTAAAATCTCATATATTTATATCTTTAAAAATTAATTATTAGCTAATTAATAGGAAATTTTTTATATTTATTGTCATGAAGAATATGTCTCAAAAACATATTAATTACAAAAAAGTATCTTTTTTCAAATTCATTCTACAAATGCAAAAGAGTATGAGTTGTATTTTCGGCACATAAATTTATTTTTGAAAAACCATTAGTTTTCACTTTTTTATATTTTTAAAAGTTCAAATAGTTTTGTTTAAAATGATATATGATATGAGGAAATGCGATAATTAGAAGTATTTTTATTTATTCTTTTAAACGAAACTACTCCTTGACACACATCAAATGGGCTCTTCTAAAAGCACCTATGTTTCCCCCTGCATTAGTTTCTGATAAGCGCGTGTCCATATGATGTTCAAGTGGGGAAAAAAGAGTGTATTGGGCTTACAAAAAATGTATCGGTACATGCCTTTTGGATCTTAAAAGCGAAACAGAGAAAAAAAAAGTTCACTGATGGAAAAAGAATAAGAGGTCGTAACCGACTCTCGGACATTTTAATATAAAAAAAAATTAAAGATATATATATATATATATAATGATATAGCTATTAGAAATATTACCAATGATCTACACAGAATGAAAACTGCTGTTTGGGCTGTTTATTTTCATCTTCTGTCTTCAAACGAGAGCCCTCAACATGGACTGTGTTCTGCGATTATAAATGCCTGGTGCAAATTTCAGAAGCTGAATGTAACGAAATGCACTATGATCATAAACACATACACCATAATGAATTAAATTAAGCCAATTTTTTTAGAGATCTAAGTCATCCTATGTAATTAAGAAAAGGTTTACATGGAAAGACTCAGAATCCAAATGAGTCAGTTAATATTACAATATGATCAGTGATTCCAAGATCTACATTTGTGGGCTTAAAAACTTTAAAATTAGGGGTAAATATGGCTATTGCACCATTCAGTATGTCATGCATCAAAATTAATGATCTTAAGACATTGTGATATTGAACGAAGTTATAACTGTGTGTCATGCTTCCAAAAACTAGATACACGTAGGATTCGTGTAGCTCAACGAAAGCATCTTGAGATCTCTAAAAAAGGAAAAATTGTTATAACAATGAAAAAAAATTAGAAGAGTCTTTTGTATGAGCAGAGAGTTAAAAATAGGCTTCATATACTTCTGGGAAGTACTAAACTTAGTAAATGCTCAAAAAATTTAAAATTTTTTCTTTAAGGCCTGTTTTTTCAAAATGTAATATGTTTCACTTTTTATGTGACTTTTTCTCAAAATCTACTTAACATAAAATTCTCAAATTTCTACTGCACAGACTTTTAACATGTTTACACAATTTAATGGAGAGAATTAGATATATCTTGGAAACTTCTTTAGATATAACTTTTTAAAAATAAATTTTAGAGCAAAAAATGTGGACAAATTTTTAAAAAAAATATAATTAATTTAATTTTTAATAAAAAGACAAACACCTTGGTTAAAATGTTATTGATAGCACACATAACCTACTGTAGAAATTTTATTCATAAAAAAGTAAGTAGTTTCTCTGAGAAAAAGGTACATAAATTTACGCAATTTAACATGGGCTCCTATGGCCGTGCCGGACCCACTTATTAAGAGATTAGTGTTTCCACCCTTTCTTCTTCATTGATTCTTGCATAATATTTAACTTATCTTCAAACACTTAAGAAATATTTCTAAGAAACTTATTTCACCATTTACTCTATTTGCGGATTTACTTTAGATGAAACTATTATATTATAATTGTTTCTAAGCTTAATTTAAGAGCAATCACTTTCGTAATGCATTTAATATTTAATAGTACTTTAAATAAATTACTTAATATGTTATGTAGTTAAATTGCTTAATGTGTATTACGAAATTAAATTCATTACAACCTTACGTACGCTCAAATAAAAATGTAAAATCCAATGCTGGTAATGATTAAAACTTTTTAAATAAAGAAAGAACTGAATTGCTCAAAAGTTACATTTTATTAAAATATTTGCTGTGTATGATTTTATTAATATTTTCAAAGTATTTGATTACTAAAGAATAAAATAAGGACTATATATATATATATATAAATTATTGATATCTAAGCCTTTGCATTAATAATTCGATTATACTGAAAAATATAATTATACCTGTAACTCTCGACTCTTGGTATTAAAAAGGACAGGATTTCTAATTTGTATTTTCTAAAATCTCTAAAATTGAAGTATAGAATGATGCTTGCACTTTCGTAACCCTATAAGAAAATGGATTTCCGCAAAACCAATTTTTGGTGGATCTCTACTCCATAAAATAAACATTCTTGACAAATTTCACGTCTAAATCTAATAGAGTAAAAACGAAGTTCTAATTATCAATACTCTCCGTAAATTCCGTTGAGAGTCCTTCTCCAATATAACTGTTCTTAGCAGATTTCAATATAACAAAAGGAAAATGCAAACTGAATTCCATTACTATAGTCCTTGTTGTTCGAAAAAAGTTTTTTTTTGTCAATACACCCCAGTAACCCCCTGCTCCCCCAGGAGTTGATTTCCGTAATATACATTCTTAGTAGTTCCCTATTCAACAAAAGAAACATGCTTAACAAATTTCAAGTACGTGGGTATAACCATTCAAAAGCAGTAATTTTTTTCTATAACTCCTCTTGACCCCTCGCAACCATCATTAGGGGACGGTTTTTGTTTTACTTTTTGTTAGAAAATCTCTGTTCCAAGGATGGAACGTGCCGACTAATTCTCAGGTGGGTAGATATAACAGTTTATAAAAACGAAAATATTTATCTATTACGCCCCTTAATCCCCCGAAATGAAACTTGTGGTTTGATATTCGCGAAACCCATTTTGTGTCGGTTCTGTACAATCTGAAAGGAATCTGCTTACCAAATTTCAAGGCTGTACGTCTCATAGTTTAAAAATGGAAATAATTATCTATAACGCTCCTTGAGCCCCTTAACATCACTTGGGAGTCGATTTCAATGAAACCATCTTGTAGCGGATCTCTACCCTATAAGAGGAATATGCTAACCAAATTTCAAGATTATACGTCTAATAGCTTACAAATAGGAATTTATAACGCCCCTTAACCCCTCGCAACAACCCTTGGGGTTAATTTTCCCCAAGCCCATTTTGTAGCGGATTTTACTCCGTGAAAAAAAACATGCCTACCAATTTTCAAGCAAGTAGGTCTAGTAGTTTAAAAACGGAAATATTTATCTATTACTCCCCCCCCCCTAATCCCACGCAACACCAATTGGGGGTGCTATTTTCACAAAACCCATTTTATAGCTAAACTCTACTCTATGAATATAACTACTTATCAAATTTAAAGACTGTGCGTCCAATGAAACTCTATGAAAAGAATCTGCTTACAAAATTTCAAGATTGTATGTGGAGTAGTTTAAAAATGGAAATAATTATCTATAACACCCCCAACGCTCTTGAAGGTCGATTTTCACGAAACCCATTTTGTAGCGAATGACCTTTGAGAGGAATCTGCTTACCAAATTTCAAGAGTGTGCGTCTAATAGTTTAAAAATCGGAATAATTATTTATATCTCCTCTTAACACGCATTGAGGGCAATTTTCCCAAAACCCATTTTGTAGCGGATATTTACTCCACGAAAGAAACATGCCTACCAATTTTCAAGAAGGTAGTTTAAAAACGGAAATATTTATCTAATACGCCCCTTAATCCACCGCAAC